>PVJD01003522.1:0-160976 GCA_004026545.1 Mormoops blainvillei | reverse complement strand
TGAAGATCACACTCAAAAGAAACGAAACTTTAACGTGCAATAGAATATAATTTACATCAAACTAAAATACATTATTCACAATGATGAATAAGAGAATAGAACGATCAGTAAAACACAATGAAAGTGTCTAACATGGAAATAAGAGTACGCTGGTGTGTCACAGAACATTCTTAATTGTTCTGAAGGCATAATAGATACCATACCTAAAATACCACAGATAATGTAGAAATTTGACTTGAAATATAAACTCTGCAATTATCATTTCACATCTTGAATTGCTTATTGGAACATTCAATGACACATTAGGAATCCACTTTTCTCTGGTTTCTCACGTATTTCTTTCCCATAAGCGATACGCTGACAAAACATCATACTCATTCATCTCTTCCTATAAAAACACCTCCTTCCATGTGTCTTTTTCAACATGAAATGTAAACACACAGACATTACTTGGTGTCAGGATTCTAGAGCCAGGATGGCACATACCCGACAGATCCCTGTGTGCTGTCAGGTCCCCTATGATCTCCGTTTCGATCAGTCTCTTCTGTACATCACATGCATGTGGAGAGCACCTGATCCGCAACACCAACAACAGTAGGCAACAGAATAACCAAACTGAAGACTTGCATGTAAAAGTGTTTTCCAGTGGATTAAAGGAAAAACAAACCCTGGCTCAGAATATTCTAAATATACTCTCACCGTCAGTAACTTTCCATGTTTTCTCACATGGAAGAGTAATTATAAAATCATTCACGATTAGAGGAATTCTGCAATTCTTCTTATATATTTGTATTTTTTTTATGTAAAGTATCTATATTTTTATACTTATATTACGTAAAATATACATTTATTTTATGTAAGTTCTATTTATGTGTATTTATACTTACAAACATTAAGTATAAATGCACATAATTAAGTACATTAAAATAGGTATTATATATAAATATATATAAATATACATAAATATACGTGTGTGTGTGTGTGTGTGTGTGTGTACGTATTTCTTCAACTACCCTGACTGGAAGGAGAGGCATGGAGGTTTTGTTAACGTCTGTCATTTGTATTACAACCCAACTACGGGGGCAGGCTTTTAAGAGTGAAACAACTTCTGCATTAATAATATCCATTTCTGCACGTGTACTTCTTAAAGATAATCGCTAAGCATATTGTGAAAATAACCACCTAACACTGGGAAGAAGGTGTCCACCCAACGTCGAGACAGAACGGGGGCAGGAGCAGAGCCCTGAGCACCGGCCAAGGCGGCCCCTGACCTGGAGAGCAGCTGCTCCTCCCAGGGAAACGTTTACCTCTCTCACATGAAAGCAGATGCTTCTGCCGCAGGATTAAATGGGTTTTTCAGTCTTTAATCTCACCTAATTTTTAGTATTAACATTCACATTTGCTTTAAATGCTTTGTAAAATATCTGGCACGATGGAGTCTTACGTCTTCCAGGAGCACAAACTGAAAACGAATAAAACAGAGTGCCTTCATTCCTCAGGAACAACGCAGAAAAGTCCAGCAAAAAAGCTACATCGCACAATACATACATTAAAAAATAAATAAAGTAACGCAGTTAAAAGTAGCTGAATATTAACTTCCTTCTCATCAACATGGACATGATGAGAAGGAAAATCTCATCAGATTTAAGGTCTTAGATGACAGATGCTGAGATCGTTCCCTAAGGCAGATGCCTAGAATTTGATGCAACTGTCCAGAATATATTTTGATCAAGAAATTAGTTTTTAGAAAGTTCTATCTCTTGCTTCAAGGCTGTTTTAAAGTATGATTGTGACCTAATTTGAAGAAAAGTGAGAAAATGCAAGTAAAGAAAAAAAAATTACCATAAAGTTGTAATGAATCCTGAGTGTCATTTCCACAGATGGCGAGTTAGCTATGCTGCTGATTTTGACAGCATAACAGGAAACACATGTTATATTTTGGCATAAATAAATTATTCTCTTTTACTGCTTTACACCTAAAAATATGGCCTTTGTTGTTGTGTCCTTATGTAGAGATGAAGTTTTCTTTCACATAAAATCTGTCATTTAAAGCTTAGTGGGTAAGAGATTGTCTGTAGTCAGACTTCTCGGGTTTGGCAACCTGGTCAGCACTGCAACACCAATCTTGAGAAAGTCCTTTTTGTGTCTCAGTTTCTTGATTTACAGATAATTATTTAGCCCTTTGTATTTATTGAGAGGGTCAATAATAGTATTTCCCTTGTAGGAGTCTTTTAAGGATTAAAAAAAAAAACACACAATGAAATAATGCATCTGATAAGCCTTCGATAAATGTAATCTTTTGTTAAAGTTGTTCAACCTAGATGAGGAAAGAGACAGGCAAGGATCTATTTACAGTAACAGGAAGAATAAAAGTACGTGGCATGACAAATCTGCTAGCAATCTATTGTGGTGCATTTAATTCTTCCCTGGTAAGAGGTCTCGGGAAAGGTCAAACGGACAAGGAGGTCCTTCCAGGGAAACGATGGAGGATGAGCCACTTTCTGAAAGATAGACAGACAAACAGACACACACACACATACACACATACACATACACATAAATAGATAGATAGATAGATAGATAGATAGATAGATAGATAGATAGATGATAGATACTTAGAGCATGGAATAAAAAGCTATGGAGCTATGGCAGTTCATGAGACACTCAGAAAACATAGTCTTGTGTGATTGGAAATGTATTTTAAAATAAACATCTTTTCTTGATTAATGGATTCACTTTCTTTGAAATGGGGTACTAAAACAAATGAGAGAATAATTGAAAATCATTATGTCTCACTTTCCTTCGCTCAATTTTCCCATTTTTTGTCTATTTAAAATCCCACCATTCGTTAGAAATTAAAAACCTTTTTGAGTCAGACAATCAAAATTCTGGCCAAATCCCAGACACATTTTGCTGGTGAAGAGCTCCTAAAACACCAGCTTTCTGGTGGACGTGAGGACTTAAAACCGAACTTCATCATCCGTTAGCTCTCTGGCCAAAGCTGTATCTTGGCAGAACTGGAGAATGATTTTGGCACTGCTGTCGGCCCGGCTGGCGGTGCCTGCTTCCTCCCTCTGGGTGCTGGTCAGTGAGCCTGCCTTTGTCAGGGTGCCGATAGAGAACCCAGAGCTTCCTTGTGGAAGTCCTGCCCCTTAGAGCTGCTGCGGCTCAGTCGCCTGCAGGACAGGATGTCAGGGGCCTGGGGCACTTCCTACCCCGTCAACACCTGCCCTGTGCTCCTGCCTCTAGCCCCAGGGAGACTTGCACAAAGCCTCTTGGTGCTCAGTAAGACTTGGAACCTGCCCCTCCCATAAGCCCTGCTGTGCGGGCAGGGTCTGCCAGCCCCCTAGAGCGTGTGCTCAGCTTCTTCAGTCTGCTTTGCTTCCGCACCCGCCATCCCAGGCGAGGTTCTCTATCAGCGACCACCTTCCCGTAACAGCTTAGACGTAGCCCTGTGACATCACTGTTTGCATGTGAAATACACGCCTGTTACCTCTGCTCTCAGCCCTCGGCCAGCACCTGAGCGCTGTACCCTGAGCCGCTCGCCATTGCCGACTCTCTCTGCCGTGCCCCGCCTGGCACAGGTGCCCTTCTATGTTTACTCTGAGCGAGCCCCATGCTTTGGGGGAGAAGGAGCCCCATGCCTCTCCGTTCCACACACTTTCCTCTGCCTCGGAAATTATCTACCGATAAATTTTATCCATTCATCTGTCTACTCAGGGAGGTGAGGGGTCTTCTTCCACTTGTCGTAACCCTAAAACCCAGAAAAATGTCTGGCACGAATAAGTGTTTCATAAATGTTTCCTGAATTAACAAATTCCTGGCTTTCTCCAAAATAATGTGTGTATTACATAAGAATGCTAATACCAATGATTCATTTATTTGTAAATAAACATTATCCTTAATTTTTAAAACTATGGCTACTTTTTTTCAAAAGTAGTGCAATAAGTCTTTGTATAACTATGAGTCCCTTTATTGCGACTTCTTTCTAAGGCTGCGGTAACTAGCACTGAATGATAAAGGATGAATGAGAAAAACCAGATAGGACTCTGAGGACAGTTTCTGTTTTCTACTTTCTCCAAAAATAAAAGTGCCCTCAGATTGGAATACAGGAGTCTCCAATATTACGTGGCATGCCAGCCATCAACAGTTGTATTAAATGATACACAGAGGTACGTGGAAATTGTTTGGAGTTTGAGCAAACAGTGATTTGACTCGGGGAGCCTCTGACCTAGAAGACCGGAGCTCTGAGGAGCTGAACCTGATGAAAGCCTTTTTCAGACAGAAGAGAGAGGAACAAGCTATATCCCTCAATGCAGCACGAAGCAGGTTGGTCATTGCAAAGTTACTTTCCTTTAGGGGCTGGCCGGGGTTCAGCAGCAGATGCCGTAACTAGCACTGGCCAGGTGCTACCTGACAGACTGATTTCAGATTCCAGCTCTGGGCAAACTGAAACTATAACTGAGTTAAGACTTGGTAGGTGACATAGGGCTTTCCATAAGGAAGCTTCATTTGGGGCTTATTGTCCTGTGTTTTAACACTTGCTACTTGTATCATAGAGCCAACAGCAGCCTTTAGCTACTTAGTGTCTGAGATCATTGATATGGATTTTAATACAAATGTTTAAAATCACTCAAGCCTTTTACACAGTGAAGGTTAAGTGACCATTAAAATGAGAAAGTCCCATATGTTATTTTAGTACACAGACTTCCAAAAAAATACATTCACTACAAAACATAATCCATTAGGTTAATGATCTCTGTTGAAGTAGCAAAAATATATTAGGGCAGTGATTCATTGATTCCGTCAACCTTCCCTACATCAACTTGCATTTGCAGAGAAAGGCAATGTTCATTTTTCTTGGGATCATTCTGCAGTAAACAATGACTTAATTTTTTCTGTCAAACAGAATTCTCAAATGCAAGTCCAGAAAAATTACACCAAATAGCATCTTCATGCCACGTATCCTAATCAAAGTACATCTCAGCTCTTTTTTGGTGCATTAATTTTAGTAATAACAGCCCCTTTAAGACAATATTTCTGTATCAGGTGTGTAACCTAAACAAAAAGGGCAACTCAACTGAATAGATGCCATGGATGTAGCCTTAGGAGATATATATTTTTAAAACCTTCTTTTAAAAGCTCTTTCCAAACAAGTCATACTTGATCTCGAAGATTAATAGTTTGCACGAGGAAAAGTGATGTGAAGCTGAAACACACCCCGGTTTTACTGGGCGTGATGAATTTCGGAGGAGCACATCAACAGGTCCATCTCCGATGGACTCTGTGTGGATGGGGGAGGAAAGGGAGAAAACTATATGGTGCTGGAGGAGTCCGAAAACATGAACTAGAATGTATCGGTCAGAAGGAAAAAAGCTTATGTTTTAATCCTGTCTCACTGGAATCTGTGGACTCCTGTGTTCAAAGAGCATATCTTCAGCAGTGTAAGCAGTTTTAAGATTGATAGACATACTTATAAAATAGAAGAAAAAATGCCTCCCAGTATGTTGGTTGCTAGATAAAACTCCTCCAGGATAATGCTTGAGGAATAAGGAACAAAGAAAGAAAGGATTAACATAAGTCCTCTCTTTCTGAAATATAAAAGTAAGGTACACATGAACTCAAGCTGCTCTCTTCATGATCTCCCTGGAAATGCTCAGCCATGTGCTAGTCCTAAATACATGCATTTTAGCTCTATTCCTGACCTTTTATGCTCTCCTTACAATGCCTGCAAGTGTGATCCAGCCTGCATTACGTCTCTGTCTTTAATCTCTGCTATTTATTCTTCCATCCCTCATTCAGCTCCAGTCCCACTCGGTCTCCTTGTGCTTTGAGCACCCCAGGAATGTGTCCACTTGCTTCCACATTAGGACTGGGGCCTGGCTGTTCCTCTACTTGGAACTTCATCCCCCAGGTTCACCGCTGCTCATTTCAACACCCCCTTCAAATCTCTGCATAAGTAACATCTATTCAATGAGAATTCCCTCGAATATTGCAACCTAATCCTGTCTCCCTGCTGGGGGCAGTGCTGGTTTCCTTTACCAGGACAGTGCAGGCTGCAGAACAGGCACTTAGTGAAAGTTTGGGGAATGTGAGCATCCACAAGTGGTACAGGAAAACTCTAGCTGGCTTGATGATGAACCCTAAGTCATGGTGGTTAGTTACAAAGGTAACATTTACTTAGCCACTTAGTGTGTCCTTGACATTTGTGCCATGTGTTCTTGACTAAGTGTCTTCTTTGTAAATGCCCAGACCAAATATGAAGCTTTGTGGGTCTATGTGATATTATCTGTAAGGCCACACTCTACAAACATCTCTTTACTTGATACATGTTTATCTCAGGAAACGGCAGGGAGATAACCCTTACCCGCGTTGGGTGACATATTTTCCACACACTGTGCTGGGTACTCTGCGCATATCATCTCACTTATTCCCAAGACACTGAGGTACGTAGCTCCTTATCTCCATGTGTACAGAGATGGCATGGCCCTGAGGGTTTAATTTTCTCGTCCAAGATGACAAGAAGATGTGTAAGTAAAGAACACATTCCGGTACTGCTCCACATTAAATAATATTTATCTTATTAGAGCTGTCAACGATACAAAGCAAGGTCTGTTGGTTCCAGTGCTTTAAATTAATCAGCACATTCTATTGCATTTATTTGTCAATCTTCCTTTTACTTATTTCACTTGGTTACATTTACAATTCAAGTAAATAAACTTGTACTTGAAATCTGTGGTTTAGGTTCCAGAAAGTGTCTGATTACTGGCAGCTCTTATTGTGTTTTAAAAGCACCGTGAGAACGCAGTGACGCAGTTGTACCTGGTTCCAGGTGTTCCCTCTCTGGACGGTCCTGGAGTTTGCTCGTCATTGTTCTTAAAGGCGACTTTAGAACAACTGAGCTGTTGGTCTGGCACCTAGATACTAGCTCCCCAAACCCCCCTTCCCTCCGCCGAGTCTCTTCTCTCCTCATTTAATCTGAGACGCTGCTCCAAACGAAAGTTATTTCTATCCACAAGTTCTTAGGCTGGAACATAAAATAACGGCAATAACCATGTTTCTGAATGCAGCCCCATTCCCTCTCTGCTATCATCTGCCTTTGTTGCCCACTAACATTTTAAAAACTCAGACCACAGCAAATTAGAAAATAATTTTATATTTGCATTTAATTAAATTGATGGCCTAAGGGATCATGGTTATCAAAATAATTCTTAAAATTTAGTTTGCTCTCTTCTCTCTAGGTGAACCAGTACACTGATTGAAAGTAACTTTATTTAACTTCTGGGCAATGCTAGTAAGGAAAAAGAGAAAGAAAAAACCTCCTATTTGATTTGGAAAACCTCCTATGGAAAATATCATGTGTTTTTTTTTTTCTTCAAATAGTTAAATGGCATTAAAGGACATTTAAAACCAAGTTATAATTTTCACACGGTGCTTCCTTGTCGCTACAGTTGTTTTTACGTGACAGCCTTTCTACAGGCATCAACACATGTTTTATAGACTGTAAGTCACTAATCAAAAGGGTAATGGTGCTTTAAATTTGAATATATTTCACTTATCTTAAAGGTAAGTACTATTTTGAGTTTTCTGCACTTTCAGATTTTTTCACCTCTAAAAAAATGTCAAGTTTCCTTCTGGATATAATACACTGCCAACAACCTAAACTTATTTTTAAGTTTAGGAACTGAACGAAAAAGGTAGGAGAAGGAGATTGCTCTTTGAAATCAGACCTTTGTTCTTTCGGTGTTAAAATCTTACCTCTGGGGTGGGGACATCTTGCCTCTGGCAGTGGCCATTATCTGATGACAGACAAGGTGAATGGAACACACCGTTTGGGAGTTTTGAAGACTCTGACATATTCTACAAGGAAATAAATTTTGCAATAAATGTTCGTGGAAATATGCTAATGGAAAACTATGCAAGCATGATAGCAATCAATTATATAAAAACACCAGAACATTCCATGAGAACTTTTAAAAATAACAAAACAGAATTTAACACCATCAGAGTAAAGCAGCCCCATGATTGCCTGAAATTTTATATTCACCCCATTTTTCAGACTATGTGAAAGGTGGCAGGGACCTAGCCCCTGTTTCCCAGGACAGTGCACGTGGAGGACCTTCCGAGAAAGCCCCAGCGAAGACAGATACGCAGCATAATTAATCCAGTGTCTTTCAACTCCTGGCTCTTCACTTTCTCCCAGGACTTCACCCGTGTGTTTTATACTGTTTTCGATGTTTTTATAGACAGCCACTGCAGCGCATCCCTGATGGGGGTCCCAGCGATTCAGCGACCCTCCACGCGGGAGGCTGCCAGCCTCCACTCCAGGCTTCGGATTCACTGGAAGAAGCTGCTCTCCCATTTCTTGTACTTAAGTGTCTCATTTATGCTCGATAGTGCTGCTACAGGGCAGGGGGAGAAAAAAAAACACTTCCTTTCCCACTACTTCTTCTTTTTTATTTTTAAAATTAGTTTACTTAAGTGTGTCTGAATGTATAAAGGCATTTATTTAATCCAATTACTTTTAATTCATTCACAATTCATACTTCTCTGTGACCCTTTTAAATCATAAATAAAATGGCAAATGTAAAGACCAAGCTCCTCTTCTCAGTAAAATCTTTTTACAAGACTTATTTTTAAAACTACAAAGTAATTAACAGTCAAGCTGCAGGCCTCTCAAAACAAGAGTGCTCTCTCTGGAGAGAGAGATTTTGACATTCCTGTTTTCTCGGTACTTGCTGCCATTACCTAAAAGGACTGAGTCTGATACCTTCGGGTGAATTAGTGTTATTTATGAATGCAGAGACTTTCTGATGGGGGCGGATCAACTGGAGGTTTAAGAGCGGACTTCACAGAAGGTGAAGAAGGAAAAAATAGCTCGGCTTGATCCTCCCGGGGAATGGAAATGGGGGACCTGTTTCAGGGACCTGCAGGTAAGTGCTCTGCTTCTCTCACTGCCTGAGGGGTTCACAATTACCTGCCGGCCAGGAGTTGGTCTCCAGCTGCAGAAGAAGATGAAAGGATGTAAAACCACTTTTCAAACCGAAGTGATAATGAGGTGTTCCTAAAAAAGATGCAAATACTCTAGTACGATGTCAAAAAGAAAAAAAATATGGTTTTTAAAGAATACAGGACAATAAAACCACAGACTAAAGGTGGATGACTTACAGACTGTGCTGCAGAAGAAAAAGAGCTTTGCATTCCCAGAGCTGTATAATTAAAATTTTCTTTATGGAGATTATTTCTGGTGGTCTCCAAACTTTTCTGAACTCATTTCTGTCAGAAAAAAGAAAAAAAATTGAGCATGCGCTCTCAGTATATGCATTTATTTAACACAATATTCACATATTATTGAGCTAATAAATTGCATAAATTTAAAAATATACACAAAAATCATTTGTAAAAAATGAGTCAAATAAATAAATAGTTTATTGGCTAAGTGTACAAAACCTTCTTACTGAAAAACGCCTCAGCATTTTTATTACAATATCCAAAGTATTTATTTTCTAAGTAGAGTACATTTTGGTACTTGGGTTTAAGAGATGACATTGTCATTTTAGCTAAATAAAATATCTTAAAAACACTTAAATACAAATAGAAGAAATGTACCACTGGCTGAATTAATAACCATGACACACACTTTTCAATCCATACGTAATTAGGCTAAGATTTTGTTGATATTTAGATTATGTTGTATTTCTGTATTGCTTGAGCCACTAGTTAGAAAATGGTTGCTAAATCTTTTTTATGTGAAGAGCAATGGGAGTTTTCATGGGTGAAATATTTGCAACAAAATATTTCCAAATATATATATATCTTCAATATACTCTTTCGTTGGCCTGAGTTTTTTCTTTTTTTCTCACTCACAGTAGAAAAAAGTCCTATTTGCCAAGTAGCACCTAATAAAACCCGATTGTTTTAAAAAATAAATGTCAGGGACTATGAGATAGTAAGATTAGATCAAGATGCGTTAGTTTTCCCTAACCCGCCCAGTCCACGTCGCACAGGAAGTTGAGAGGAGAGCTAGTTATGTTCAGTCTGAGGCTTCTTGGCAGGAATCTCTATAAGCAACTTGTCCGTTTTGTGAAAGTCAGTTTCAGGAAACTAAATAGTAAAAAAAAATAAATACCGTAATTTTTTATTTTACTTTACACAGACTGAGGCCACCAGGATCAATGTGTGTTATTTACCTAATAAAGCTTTGTGTGTGTCTTCACTTTAATAAAAATAACTATAAATTGAAGTTCTAATCATTTGTCCTTGGACTTCAGTGGTTCACCTTTAGGGCTGTCATAAGCATGCATTCCATGTTGAAGGCCACCACACACTCACAAGGTAACCATGTGAGAGGATGGACATGTAAACTAATACTGTGATCATTATCTCACAATAACAAATACATCAAGTCATCCCATTGTGCACATTTAACTGACACAATGTTACGTGTCAATTATATCTCTATACGGCTGGATAAAAAGGAATTCCAAGCCTAATGGCTGAACAGAGAAGTATGACTGCAAGTGAGAAGTGACCTGCTTTTCTGCATGTCTATACACACGCACACCAGTTGATGGAACTGACAGATGTGGATGATTAGAAAAAATTTCCTAAAAAGTAAATGTCTGAAAGACAGAGTGGCCTGTCTCACACCGGCTCAATTGTAGTTGGTGAATACTTTTTAATTGCCTGACAAATTTAAGGAAAATGTATTTTAATATAAATATTTTACATGCACTTTTCCTTTCTATCTTTTATTTATCATCCAGTCTCTTCAATTAAGACTTAAGTTTGAGATATGTCCAATTTATACGGTAAAATTTGATACAGGATGGTAAAAAAATAATATTAAAGTCTGTAACTCAGCAAAGACATTTGGGAAATAGGCCATTTTCAGTTATGATCTCTTTATAATTACACTTTCAAATGCTCCTAATTATGTGACCTGCCTGCCATCTAGAAGGAAATGCTACTGCTTATAAAGAGAGAGGGAGGTCAATCGATGACAATGCTGCCACTGTCCAATCATCCACGAGCCAGTATATGTCATCAACTCGAATTTATTTTTTGATGGGTTATAGGCCGTCAAAGCAAAGGAAAAGGACATTTTAAAGGTTAGTATTATACCATGACAAAGGATGCGTTGGAAGGCTTTCTTTCATTTGAAAAATATAACCAGAAATTATGCAATGCTTTTGTTCCTCTTGTCATTTATTCTACTTTGATCTGATTAGGAAAAAAAAAAGTCAGTCATGTCTACTGTCATTTTCCTCTACAGACAAGTCATAGTGGAAAAATTAGATGAAGCATCTCCTCACTGATGCCTCAAACAACAAGTGATCTTGCAATTTCTACATTTTCTTGGTAAATCTTTTGAGTAAAATCTTGGTGTAATTTCACACACAGAAAAGTTCAATTCATATAAACTAGTGATGCTCCTTTAAACACCTATTTATGATGCTAAAGAAATTATATTGATTTATTTGTCTATATATCATTTGCACAAGAGTTTATTGTGAAATTATTATGTGCCAAGCATTTTACCAGACACAGTATAAAAGTGTTTATCTCTAAAGAGTTCACAATTCAGTTCTAAATTAGGTGATGAAAAATCCCTGAATATTCCTGTAGTCTTTTATCTTCTGTCATTAGTAATTATCGCTTCTTGTTACTAATCTCATGAGTAACACCAAAGAGAGGATTTCTTGAATTAATTCCTGGCGTTGTTCAATTGACAGCTTCAGGAAAAACAAAGAATGCTTCTGTTTACCTCTTATGACTAAAAAAAAAATCATCACGCCCGAAGGTGGCACTTAGGGGGTTTTCTGCCTTAAGTAGCAAAACACATCAATGCAAACTGACTGGAGCTAATTCCTTAAAATAATTTTTTACATCTATATCAATAACTATCTTTATATCTTTACTATCTATCTACCTTTCTATGCTGTTAGTTCTGTTTCTCTAGAGAACCCTGACTAATATATTTAGTATAATAAAAGTTAATGTTTACTTGTCATGTGATATTGAAGTCCCATGTTTTTTGTTTTACTATTCCTTAGAAAATATATAGCCAAGGAACATAAAGGGAAATTAAATTTTAAAACTTGATATCTAACTAGACCTTAAGAATAGAAAATAGCATATGCTTTATATAGTGCATATAGTTTGTTCGAATACATATGTAGTATTCTAAGTTATCATATGGATATTGTATGTAACAGAACACCTATCATTGGTGCTACATTTATTCTTCCTGGGCCAAATTGTGTGGATTCAGTTAATTTATTAACAGAAAAGATAAAGCTGGCCCATGTTCTTTCACACTTATCAGATAAGGAAATAATAATCTATTTTTTTAACTTGGAAATTATGTCTTTATTCAGTAAAATTTCTGCCTTAAAAGTTCTGTGCATGTGTAGAAAAAAGATTTCAATTTATGTAAAAGTATGTTTATTCACATATAAATGAAGAGAGAAGTGCAAACCAAAAGCGATCTCTATTAAGCATCGAGAACATGCTAGAATCAATCTAATCTAATATACACTTCAAAACCACTGGCTAGGTAAAACAGGATAATTTGTGTTTATTCTACCTACATTTTTTTCTCCCCAAAGAAAAGCGTTTCAATATTCTTAAAGAATACTTGCAGAGAGGAGAGTTGAAACCATTTGACATCAACAGATTTCCTTACTGCTGT
This sequence comes from Mormoops blainvillei, assembly GCA_004026545.1. Lineage (NCBI taxonomy): Eukaryota > Metazoa > Chordata > Mammalia > Chiroptera > Mormoopidae > Mormoops > Mormoops blainvillei. The sequence continues at coordinate 148,282 of PVJD01003522.1, read as the reverse complement.
AAAGATCTTTTATTTCCTAAAAGATTAACCTAGGAGTTCCAAGAGGAGAGAGAAAAAAGGGTGAATTTGAACGCTGCCAAAAAAGATGGAAAGATTCTCCAAGAACAGAAAGAAATCCCTGAAATACCAAAGATGCTCTGAGGACAGCAGAAACTCTGTTCCAGACTCTGACAATATGAGGCAGAAGATCCTCAAACGGACATGGCTAATGCCTGCAGCTAAGATGGGGAAGCTGGGCAGGTAAGACTCCCGCGTCAGCAAAGACACTCAGACCCCATGGTGTGGAGGCACAGTGCTGCCAAACCACAGGGGACACAGGCTCCCATAGGGACATCTCAGTGGCGGTGGCGTTCCGTTTGTGACGGAGGTTCAAGAGGCTTGCCTGATGACATCATTCATTTTAAGGCCCCTTGGCTGTTACTGTCCTAGGTGTGGGAGAGCTGGCTGAGAAAACTTATGTGTGGATGAAATTAGGTTGGTCAACAGCCCAGGTACAAAGCTCACTGAGATAATGTTAAAAATCTTCATAGAACTTTTGAAAGTAAAATAGATAATGGGAAAATATATTAAAATATTTTGTCACTTCAGATAATACATGTGTGTTTCCATTATGGACCCCTGGACCCAGTTTAGAAGAGACGATTCCGAAATGTACAGCTTTGGAGCCCAGATAAAATCTGGACACCAATGTGATGCTGGATTAGGTACGACCCTAAGCCTGCCCCTGGGGCAAAAGGTGAAACCAGTAACACTGACCGTGTTTTTATTTAAAATGCGACATTTTGGTCATCACTGATTTCCGAAATAGTTTATATTTTCAAACTATTGCATCAAGTTATTATCTTGATCAGAGAGGCCTTTTGGTGTGCCCTTAAATCTCCCACCTGGGAGCATTTTCCTCGCCTTGCCCTGAGGCCAGTGCTCACTCGCCCACACTTTGATTTGTAGAACTCTAGCCACAGTGCTGGAGAAGCAGCCTGAGAAGACACATATCTCTTCTCCTGGGAAAGTCTATAAAGTGATGGGAGTATGCAAAACCTGAGCTAGTGTAATAAATTACATGCAACTTACAAGATTCCTTGGCTGGAGACTCACTCCAGAACTAGCTTCATCCCTCTCACACAAAGAAAGATACACACTTAACTTCTTTTTAGAGTTAGCATTAATATAAAAAAGAGTCTTGAAATGTTCTGACACATTTTAAAGCTTTTTTATTACTTTTTCATTTAGGATTTAGAAATTCTCTCAACAATAGTTTACTGAACTCCTGGTTGCAACATATCTGAATATTCATTACTTTTATTTTAATAATTCATTAAAAGTCCAATTAGCATCTGTATTTAGGAGTTTTAGTTAGATGGCAGCTGTAAAGTATACCACATGGAATTTTTGGTCTTTTTTTATTTGATACTTTTTTTGTTTTATGATAATGCACATATCTCATCAAACAGCAAGTCTGCAGATGGGATTTGGGAATTTATACCATTCAGTTATGTCCTGAGCAGTCACCAGTAAACAAAGATTAAGACTCTGAAACAGAACATACTGGAAGTCACACAGGAAAATCATTGGGAGTATTTATGTGAAACCATATTCTGAGTGTATTTAATCACAAACAATAATGCTATGCATTTTATAGCACTGTATGATTCACAAAATACACTCATTTTTTTCATCCAAATTACCTAGAACTTGAGAAGGCAAGCTGTGGGGGTTTATTATCACTATTTTACTTATAAGAAAACTGGCATACAGCCTTCCAGCTGTCATGAGACATACCGTGTTATGTTCTCTGCAAAATGTGATTCAACATTTTTATTAGAAATAAAATGTGACGCAATGTAAAACAATGTAATGCCAAAGTTACAGAATTAGTAAATTCAGGAGGTTCAACTTCCTAATCCAAGCAGAATAGTCTACCATTTGGTAACCTCAAGAAAAAAGAAACACATAGTCAAAATTTGAGAGTTGCAATGCTCCAAAAACAACCATCCCCCATCTCTTCCCCGCTGTGTATTTCATCAGTGCTAACCCTGCCATCATGTAGAGCCCATGATGAATTAACAGAGGTATAATTACAGTGTACAAATAAACGTCTCCAGCTAAGGGAAAATCTTCCGTGGAAGGAGGGAAGAAAGCGCTCAGCATTCCATGCTTAGCATTAACACAGCCGACGGAGGTGGTTATCTGATGTCACCTTGAAATGTTGAGACGGAGACCCCAAGGGGCTGAGATGGGAAAACCAGAGATTTTCGACCATATTGCGGGGTGACAACAAGGAAGAGAGGCAACCTCGCCAGCCCTGTCCAGGATGACGTCCACACTAATCCCCAGGGCCCAGAGAGGGCAGTGAGGAGGTTGTAAGACAAAAATAATAATAATAAATAATAATAATAATAATAATAATAATAATAATAATAATGGCATCACCTCCTGATTTTGCAGTTTTGTCAAGGACTAATGAAGTTCTCATATTCTGGACAATTAAAGCTGCTAAGATAGTTTTTATATTAACTTAAAACATTATATTTCTGTCTAGAGTCTTTCTATGCCCACCAATGCACTTACCCCTCCTCACTGTCCCCCAGAAAGACACATTGCTACTTCTCATTTTAAAATTTAACTGTTCATCATCCATAATGGATTCAACCTCACCTTGGAGGATCCAGTTCTTACATAAATTGCAGATTATTTTTCCCAGCCACAAAATTTGAAACGTCACCTTCATCTATGTTCTCCCCTTTTCTTGCTCAGAAATATTATAGTAAGCTCCCTGCATATTATATTTCAGTATCTACTAATTACCATACTTGCAAGCCCACTATGCTAATTCAATTGCCCCATCAGCTACCCTCATGGGGACATTCACTGGCTTCCACCATGCCTAGCCCATCCCTGGTCCATCTGACGTACAGCTGCCACCTTTCTTTATGACAATTTCACTCATGCCATACCCCCATTCGAAAATCTCGCACAAGTTTCCTTGGCCCAAAGAACAATGCACAGTTGCAAGATTACATCTGAACAGCTTCACAGCTGGACAACGTGACTTTCTTTGCATGCTCCCCACCATTTCCACTTCACTCAGGCTAAACAGAATGTCTCTCTAAGTTTTCAGTGTCTCATACATTTGCCCATAGGGTCTGGTACTCCTGGAGTGTCCCCTGCAACTTTTTTCTCCCAATCACTCCCCAAGTTTTAAGACCCATCTCAGATGTCACCTGAAAATGATGCTTCTCCTGATATCATGAGATCCTTCCTCTGAAATCTAGTGTCTTGCTTACAGAATAAACCACTTTCAGCCTTATGTAGTAGTCATTTATATATCTCTTGTTCCCCACATATTAGCAAATTCTTGAAGACAGTGATTTTTTAAACCCTTCACAGTGCCCAAAACAAACCCAGGTACTACACAGAAATCAAATGGAGCTTGGTTTGTCATCTAAAATAGTCACCTATTACATCATAAGTGAGTTAATATTATCATAACAACTCCCTTGCAAATCCTCATACCAACAAATACCTTATGTGCATTTTCTTTCATTCATCCACTGTTAATTCTAGATGTTTTGAGGATAGAGTTCAGGAAAATATCAATGGTGGCCTCAAGGGGCAGACAGTCTAGAAGGAAAGACAGAGGAAAGCTAAGTCCACTGACTCGGCATTTACATTATGATACTGAAAGAAATGAAATCAAATTCTGTTAGAAAGCAAAGCATTTCTCTCCCCAGACTGTGCTCACAAATACAAAATAGTATCTAAGCTATGATATATTTTAAATCAGAATATATACCCTACCTCCTTTTTGAAAGAGTTCATCCTCACTGCGGTCTAACACAATACATACACAGAGACACCGTTCTGCTCCATCTTCTTCATCCTTGGAGAGAGGGACATAATCCAGGATTGGGGAGCACAGGGCAAGAGGCAAAGACAGAGCAAAGTGGTTGGGAAAGGCTATGGGGGTAAAGGATCAGCAAAAGTGAGGCAGTCAAACCACCAAAGGAAATCGTGACAGTGTGAAGGAGCAGCATCTGGAAATTCTGCAGAGAGAAAGCAACGCAGTGGACGTGTGGCAGGAAAGCACATTCCTAGGGCCTCACCTTGGGCTGCAAGGAAGAGGACTGCAGGCTCTGATGTGACACCAGGGCCCAGAATTGAGAGGCCTGGTGTCTGGATGAAGGAAGAAAGGGAATTACATGGGGGTGGAGGTGGGGAGCCGGTGTCTTTGTTTCAACAAATACATCCTGTTTAGCTTTCCAGATACTTCTCTATTTCCTCTCCAATAAAATATGATGAAATATTGATGCTCTTTGTTTCCAGGCAAAAATTAACACGATTTCAAGCTCCTTCCCTGATGCTCATACTAACCCATTACTATATCCTTTCAAAATGCACATATGCAAAAATATTATGTCATCCTCCATTTGTTTGTATTTTTAATTGATTACATGTTCATTGTTCTTACATCACCTATACTCAATAACCCCTTGGGACGAACAGTAGCAAAAAAAGTCAAGAAGCTTTGGCGTGTAGATTTTCATGGAATGCCAAAGTCGTTTGATTTATTTGTTTACATCACTTTTTTTCCTTCCAGAATGGAATCTAAGGGGTCCCAAAAGATATGTGTCAGTGCTTTGCCCTCAGCTGTCTTTTAATGAGCGATACTTAACTAATTTAGAGGGAGGTAAAAACTAACATTGGAAAATTGCCAATAATGTGGATACTCTGACACTTCTAAACCATCTAGAATCATCGGTGATGAAATTTTTTATATAATGCATTCATCGGATGATAGGCTAAGCTACTTTAACAAAGATACACGTACCCTAAAATTCAAAGCATCAACCAATGGAGAAGTTTGCTTCTCTCTCACATACCAATCCAGGGATGGGCAGCCAGTCTGGAATCCTGTTCCATGCCATCCGAAGGTCCTGAAAGGTTTTCTTTTGTTCCTTGACCTTGTCACATCCACAGCCAATCTACCAGTAAGAAGGGAGGAGAGACATTAGAGGACAAGCAAAGTCCTCACAAGATTATGACGTAGCCTTCATTCCCACCACTCCCATTTGCATGCCCTTGACAAATTCCTAGTCTCATGGCTACACATAGCTGCAAAGGAGGTTGGGAAACGTCGTAGCTAAAACTCAGGTATTCCATTCATAAGGGGAAGAACGGGGTAGGGATGGCTTCGCGGCAGCCCGCAGGCTCTGCCACACAAACTGACATCTCCAAAAGCTCTTCAGACAGTAACATAAAGACATTTGGAATTTGAAAGAAAAACAATCCAAATAGAAGTTCTATGATGATGGACTCCAAAATTATTGATTTTTACTGAAGACGGAAAAGTAGAAGTCACTGTGACATGCTCTCTGAATGTGTCAGAACAGTGTGCTCCTCTGAGTAAAAAGAGTTCCAATACTATGAGCACTGAGAAATAGAATCAAACTTCACCCTTTAAAAGAAAACATCTTAAATTGGACAACTGAAGTACCAGAAATGGTCATATAACTTATGATCTTGAAAGAAGGTAAGTTTTTAAACAATGATATAGGTACTTTACATGAAGGAGAAAAAAATCAATAGTAGATGTTATTCAAAAACTGAAAAAAAATAGATCAAAAATAATCTCTACTCAATAATAGTGGTTATGTTTGCAACAGACTATATTAAAGGAAAATTAAGTTATTTGGGAGAACTATAGTTAGCATTTTGAGACTGTCATGGTTGACTTCCTCAGAAAGAATACCTAACTTTCAAAATTATTCCCATAATACCAGTGTCAGAGACAAATATTGGGTTTAATGAACCAAAAATCTGATGTTATTTTTTTAAAGATATTGCTAAAGATTATATGTGTGTAAATCACCTGTATTATAAACACTGTTTTGCAGACAAAATGGGGTAAGCTGAAGAAGGTAATTAGGAATTCAAACCTTTTTTTTCATTTTTTTCTTAATCTAATTTAGTAAACTCTTAGTATTCTATTAGAAAGATACTACCTCTAAAAATGTTAAGCAATGATATTAACACAACAAAATTAATATTACCTGAAAATGAAAAGGGTGTATACATGAATATTAATCATCACACATTTCAACTGAAGTAATAAAGTTCTCCAGTGAAGTTCAAGGACGAAACTTTTGCATCTAGAAGTAGTATTTTTGTTGTTATTAATAGACATTCAACCTCCTTAAAATATGGCATCACCACGCTTTTAAAATAATGAAGACTCATCTTGTTCACTGGGCCCCTCTGAGGAGATCTTACACATCATATCCCTTGTGAATCATGGCATGCCCTTCTCAGATAGTTATGGGGTATTGAAGGAAAATTCCAGAAGTATGGAAAAGTTTTCTTTGGACAATGCTAAGGATTCTGTATTATTGTCCTTATCTCTCCAATGATTCTGTATCTTTGGCCTCTTAACTGCCTTTTCATAATTTTTTTCAGAATAATAAGGTAGGGTAAGGCAGGGAGCCAGCCATTTGAACACATACAGTGTACAGAAACAGAATTAGGGGCTTTGCAAAAGTCATAGATCTTTATAATTTCCTTAAACCTTGCCCAGGTAGATATATATCAGTTGAGAAAACCAAAGCTCAGTTTGCCCTAGTGAGTTTACACAGAATTAATGGTAGAGATGCAATTCTGACGTAAGTTCATGCAAGCAAAAGACAGGCATAACTGATAGCTGTACACTCACAGATTCGAGCTTTGTTTTCAGCTGTGTTCCTTGCCCAACCCCTCACACCCCACCTGCCGGGCTGTGAGGCTCTCCCCAGCGGTGTCTGAGAGATCTATGATGCTCCCGTGTTGTTTCTTAGCTGTAGTAATGAGAACACGTGATAGAACACGGAAGACATTTGATCATTTACTTTAAACTGCTGATATTTAAGTATGTTGAAATGTATGGTATTACTTTGGAACCATGAGGGACCGTCCAAATCTTTTGTCCTAATTCCCCATGTTTCCAGTAGGAAATCACGGTCCGGAAATGACTGTTCTTCCCCGTCACTCAGCTGGAAGTGGCACAATGAGGATTTGGACTTAATGTCTTCTAATTCCAAGTCCAGTGAATTCCCACTGCATCAGGTTTTCCTGTAGAAAGCGGCCCTAATAAATGCAGTAATTTTAAACTGTGTATTGTTTCATAGTTTCCACCTTCACTGCCTTCAAGAGTGTGTCTTCTGCTTGGTCTCTTGGCTTTTTGACAGAGACACTCACCAACTCAAATTTCCAAGAGCTCCAAGAAGCATATTTTCTAAGACAGGGTCTTGACCATTAAGATACCTCTACTTTTCTTCTGACAAAATTCAAGTTTATTAAGTTTCTAGATGTTGCCCAAGGATTGTGGCTAAATATAAGAGAAAGATTTATGCTTATAAACAGTTATTTTTCCTTTATTGTGTAAGAAACCTCAAGAGAAATATCACATAAGCTAGAGAACAAGAAAATGAAATTTTAAAATAAAGTATGAGTTTTCTTAATAATTCTCCTCACATCTGTTTTTTTCTAATATTTTACCTTACTTCTATTTTATGTATATATTTGGGTAGCATGCATAAAGCTAGTAAATTATGTTTATAAATAAAAACTATATGCATGCATACCTCCTTCTGACACACTGTTTTATTATATTGCACAGATGCTTCATTTTGTGTGAGTATTTTATTGTTGTTGCTGTTGTTGTTGTTGTTCTGTCTTTATTTTGTGCTTTTATTCCAGTTAGAGGTTGGTGGCAGCCCTGCACCCAGTCAGTCTATCGGTGCCATTTGTACAACAGCACTTGCTTTCTTCGTGAGTCTGTGTCACCTCTTGGCAATTTCAAACCTTTTCCTCATCATTCTATTTGTTATGGGGGTCTGTGATCAGTGACCTTTGATGTTACATTTTTGGGGGGTACAGTGCTATCACACACCTAATAAACTGCAGTATAGTACACACATACCTTGTATATGCACTGGGGAACCAGAAAGGTCATGTGACTTGCTCTACTGGGACATTCACTTGATTGCAGTGGCCTGGAACCAAACCCAGGGCATCTCCAAGGTATGCCTGTATTAAAAAAAGAAAGAAAGAAAATAAAGAAAAAAATATGATTCCCTCATATGAAGAGCTAGCAAAATTGCTGTGGTTGCATCTCAGGTCTTTGTTACATCAGGCAGAAACAAGGCAACACTGGGTTTCATTGTGTTTCTCCCCTGATGACACCGTGACACCACTGAGGAACTTCGGAACTAAGTGTTATGCTTTAAACAACTTGGTTCAGCATGGTGTCTGGGCCACAATTATTTCACTTCTCCTTCCACACCAGAGTCCTGTCCTTCCCCCCAGACGTCAGCATAAAAATGGAAACGAGCAAATGCAGACAGCCATCTGCATATCTTGTGAAGAGTCTCAAGAAAAGTCTTCTATCTGGACTAGTAAAGCGTTTTTATAAAGTGACAGAAAATATTTCTGTATTACTCTGTTAACAACTATGAAAACGTTACACAGTTCAACTTTCAAGTGAATATTTTATTGGAGTAGAGCCTATAAAGTACAGAAATCACAACTTTTTTCAAAGTGTCCATTTCTGCGTAAAACCACCCAGATCAAGAAAGATTCCGATCCTTCTAGAAGTCTCCTCATGACCCCTCTGAAACGGCAAGCCTCCTAAAGGGGTTGTTCCTGCCTCCTTAGGTTAGCTTTAACTGCTTTTGGATTTTATATAAATGGAACTAAATTGCACATATTCTTTTGTGCCCGGGTCCTTTCACTCAATGGTTTCAAGATGAATCTATGTCATTGCGTGTAGCCACAGATCATTCTTTTTTTGTGTCTGTAGAGTACTGAACATTCCCTAATTAAGGTATCCTCTCTATTGTAAGCAGACATTTGGGTTCTTCCCAGTGTAGGGTTTTTACCAAAAAGTGCTGCCAATGCCTGCCGTTCTGATGCGTGCTGTTTGGTACACATACTCATATATGTGCAATTCTCTTGGAATTACCAGGTCATATATTTTTATATGTTCACCTTCAAAAAATATTTCAAACAATTTTCCAAAATGGTTGTAACAACCTCCACTCCCATCAGAGCCTCGTGAGGAATTCTGTTGCCCTACACCCTTGCCTACACTTGGTATCACTGTTTTATAAAAAATGTTTAGGCTTTGTGGCAGGTGTCCTGTGGTTTTAATTTTTACTTCTCCGAAGATAATTATTGAAGGCCATCTTTTTATGTGATTGTTAGCCACTTAGATACCCTCTGTTATAAAGTATGCTTACCTAACTCTTTCGCCTTTATTTCTCAATGGAGGAATGTCTTTTCCTTGATTTGTAAGAGTTCCTTATATGTTCTGCATGTACATCTTTTGTCAGGTTATACATTGCAAATATTTTCTCCCATTCTGTGGCTTATAATTTTTTTCCCTTGAAAGAGTCTATCTGAAACACACACACACACATAATTATTTCATACAAAGAACTTCTCTTCACAGCAACATAACCAGTGGTAAGAAGGAAAATATGTTAGATTCCTGGTATATATTAGGAGCTCAATAAATGTGTTTTGAATTACCATTAAATAGTAGTATACATTTTAGTTCTGCTCGGTGAAATCCCTATCAAAATATTGCCCCAATAATGTGTTCAACTAGTGACTACAGTATTCTAAAAGAAAAAGAAAAGTCCCGATTAAGACAATTTTTGAAACATCTCAGGGGCTTGTGCACTTCTCACTGACCGAAGGAGAGAAGCATGGTTTACTGTTCTTGAAAATTCTAAAGAACTGTTACCAGGTTTAAAAAAAAACAACTATTAATTCAGGTAAATATACCATATACTCTTATTTCTAACATTATTTTTAACTCTAGAAGATACACTTAAGGAAAGAGACATTCAAGGGAGAATGTACTGAATACCAGAAAAGGAAATGGAAGACATTTCTCACTGGGAGTGTTTAAGACTTGAGAACAAGACTCACTGGGAGTGTTTCACCCCGAATGTGATGCTCACAACATGCCTGACAGACATAAAAAGGCGACTCCTCAATTGTCATAAAACTATTCATTATCTAAAAAATAAAATTCTATTTTGCAAACTGCCTTGGACAGTGTTTCTGGATTTGTTTTTAAAGAAGCTGCTTGAAACCTCAATAAAAATCTTTGTAGCAGACATGAATGTGAATAAAACACTATATACACGGGCAGTTTCTCTTGTATATTGGAAACTGCTTGGTTGGGGCAATATACATAAAACTATATGGAAAAAGCAAGCCTTTTAAAATGTCATTTTAAGTTTGTGAATACTTCCTAGAGCTCTTAAATATTTCAAAAGTTGCGATCAATTAGCGAATATATTAACATTTCCTATTGTCAACCCTAACGTGTCATAAATACATATTACCCCTCAAGGTGAAATGATAGAAAACGACCATTTAAGGAATGATACATTTCTTTAAGGGCTAGCCTTTTAACAGTAGCATAAAACAAGCACATCTACCATCATTTTACTAATATAGTCAACCACTGACATCTATTGGCAAAAATAAGTAGACAGGGTTCAGTTAACATAATTGCCGATAAAAAGTTTAATGACTCTAGCTTGAATATTAAATGTTTATTTAGAAACCAGTGTTTAGGTGTAATATTGGCTAAATTATGTAACGACACGAATATTTAAAATATATAGTCACATCTATGAGTCTGTCCCCATTTTCCTTGTTAGTTCAGACTCACAGATGGAAAGCAGGATGACAGCTGGGCGGGGGGAAGGTTAGGGGGTGGAGGAATTGAGCAAAGAAGAAAACGCTCATGCACACGGACAACAGTGCGTTGACTGCTGGGGGGTGGGGGGTATTAGTGGACTAAAAGGTAATGGAAAAAGAAATACAATAAAGAATTAAAAAATAATGTCCTGGCTGGTGTGGCTCAGGGGATTGAGTGCTGGCCTGAGAAGCAAGGGGTCATCAGTTTGATTCCAGTCAGGGCACATGCCTGGGTTGTGGGCCAGGTCCCCAGTAGAGGGCGCACAAGAGGTAACCACTCATTGATGTTTCTCTCTCTCTTTCTCCCCCCCTTCCTCTCTAAAAATAAATAAATAAAACCTTAAAAAAACATAAAATAAAATAAAATAGGCCCAAATACCAAAGTCTCAGAACTTGCCTAAATAACTTTAATTTTTTTTTATCATAAGATTAGAAATTAAAGAGAAAGCCAATTTTTTTTAAAGTTTAAACATCTGGTTTTAGAACAAGTTTCAAGTTTGGGGAGCTTTATTTTCTAACGTCAAAAGGTTAGCTACACTCAGTAAATACATGTTATTATTGAGAGAGAAGAAAAGGCATCTTCTTAAATTTTCAAGCAAATCAGATCATAGTTTCATCTCTTGTGTGCACTTTCATAGGGTTTTCACCGTGTTTATTTCATTTTTTCTCCAACCGCTTCCTCTCCTACCCACTACCACTTCATAGACTTAACCAGACACCTCTGCCCAGTGTCTTGTAGCTTCAAGACAATGTGTTGTTTCAAGGTGCTGTTCCACTGGCAAGCTTCCAGTGCTAACATCCTTAGTTTAAACATTCAACAAGTATCTTAAAAATATCTCTACATGCTATATATCGTTTTAGGTTCTGTGATTCAAAAGTAAACAACAACAGATAAAAGTCTGGGTTTTCCTGGAGTTTTCCATCAAGTAACGAGGGAAAATAAACAGAGAAGTGAAATAAGTGCACAGCCTGCCAGGTGGCATTCAATGCTCTTCCACAGATAGAACAAGTAATTGAGGTGGGGGGAGGGAGGAGGATAATTAGCGAGGAGACAGGCTGCTAAAGGTGGCGGTTGGGTACGGCCTCACTGGACATCAGAGCAGACCAGGTGAGGTCGTAAGTCAGGAAGATGGTTGAAGAAGAAATGTCCAGAGAGAAGGAACAAGTAAGAGTAAGGAGGCTGAGGAAGAAGTGAGCTTGGAAAGGTTGGAAAGCATCAAGCAGACGAGGAGTATGGCTACGGCGACATGAGCAAAACGTCGTGTAACAGGAGACGATGTCAGTGAGGGGACAGGGATGAACTCCGTCAGGATGTTCGGCCCACTCTGGGACATGGCTTTAACTTTGAGTGAGACAGACACCAGAGGAAGACTTGAGTGGAGGAGACAAGGAATCAGAATCACCTTTTAAAAGGATCCCCTAGGTTGCCAGATTGAGGAGAGTGTGTAGAGCAAGAGCAGAGCAGACTTTTTGGACACCTTGGATAATCAACGTGGAGTCGCTGTCAGCCACGAGAGACGTGTCAGGTGTTGTGTCAAGACTAGGAGAATGGGGTGCAATGGGAGCGCCCTCAGGAGGGGCCAGAATCCCCCAAATCACAAGTCTGGCCTCTTGGATAAGGACTCCATCAGGACACCGATGTGAGTGGTGTCTCCATGCCTGGTGGGCTGTAAGACCTCAGAGCTCCAACCACCTGGCGCTGGTGCCTGGCTGTACACAGGTCACGCTCCAAGCCCTCATGGACTGCCACTCCCCCAGACACATGTGGTCATTGCAGCCACCTGGTTTGCAACCGATGCCTCCCTCTCCAACCACAGGCAATGTCAGTGACCTAGAACGTTGCGTTGGACATTTGCTTTGCTGGTTTCTATCGTGTAAGCTCCCCCTTTCTGTGTGTAAGCTGCACGGGACTCTACTGGCTTATTAAGGAGTCTTCCCTGACCCACCTGGCATAGTGGAAAGACACAAACGTGTGTGAGTGGCTTCTTTCAGGGATGCTCCCTTGCTCAGGACAAACAGGCCACAGGGAAAAGGCAGGGAGCTGGCACTGAGCAGCTATGGTACCCCGGAAAGAGGTAAATGGTAGCTTGAATCAGTACGTGATGGCAGAGGTGAGTGAGGAAAGACAGGGTGGTGGGTAGATCTGGAAAGTGGAATCAAAAGGACTTGGTAACTGAATGGGAGAGGGGTCAGGAAAAAAGTGTCAAAGGAAAAGTCTGCCAACTAAGCCAAAAATGACTCCCTCTGCGGGTACCAGGAAAAACCCTGATAAGATTGCCAGATTTTTCTTCATGGCCATGGTAGTCGCAAATGAAAAATCTATTATTTTCTTTCCAAGTATATGTCAGACACATAACAAAACACACAATTTCAATGTATGATAATACCATCTTATGGAATTGTTCCCTCTTAACATTTACTGAATCCGTTTTTCCAAAAGCCCTTTCCTCAAGTCGTAAGACATTCACTATTACAACCCCAGTTCCATTTAACCATAAGATTCCAGTTGATAATACTTTTCCGAAGAAACAGAATATAGCTGCCTAACTGATCAGGGCATGGATACTATATCCAGAATTAGATCACGAAGGGAGTGTAGACACCCAATGGTAACGCGTCTCAATTCACCAGCGTTTGGAATTTAAACGCTTGGTTTGTTTCCAAGGCATTCTTTGGCCACGTCTACAGCAGTTAATGAGATCCGGACACGTAATCAGCAGCTCCACATGGGACAGACACCCTGGGTGATGCTGCCTAATTTCCTGCGTTTCCTCCAGCTCGTTTTGTAAATCTGAAAGTGACTGTGAGTCCCCCTCCAGCTATTACTCTCTCTATCCATTACATGCAAACCTTTTTAGGGAAGTTCCTTTAAAAACTCCATCCTTCAAAACATTTCCCTGAAGTTTTTGGCAAAATAATTTAATGCAAATACCAACTTCTTTCCTATTTCTATTGTGCTTTTTCTTTTATAACATTGTTTCCTTAGACATTTATTCCAAGTTCACTCTGTTCTGCTTGACCACCGCACTCATTTTACCTTCGTGCACTTAAATTACTCAATTCTAAGTGCGGTTATCTTGGAAATAAAATAAAAAAAAACTTTTAAAAATAGAATCTGTTACTTCACAGAATAACGCAGACGGAAGATCGTCCTGTTTAAAACTGTGTGTGTATATGTGTTCTTGCAAGGAGCATTAAAATCTTCTTTTCTTGACCTTCCAATTTCAATACTCTGCTTCTCACTGGATTGTGAATGTGCCCTTTCCTTATGTCTAAAAATCTCTCAACCTTCTCCATTCACACTAGGAATCGGCAATACGTTATGTCTTTAAAGAACCTTTCTTCCAGGGAGCAGAGAGTGTCTCATATATATTACCACATCCATCCTTAAAATTTTCCTCACGACACCCACAGCCCCGGCTAAACTGCACTGTGGTGGGAACCTCCGTGTCTTTACTTCTTTCTTCCTTGACTGCCTCTTCTCATAAACTCTGTAAATCACATTCTGCGTCTGTAGTAAATAAGCATAATTCTAGCACTCAAATGACTTCCCTTGCTAACCTAGCACCCAGGATCACCATCTCTACTCCGACGCCTCACCACAGTCTGCCGGGGAAAGCGGACGTGGGTGAGCTCTTACTACTCCTGCCCGGGACGCCTCATGAATGAAAATTCATGACGAGGTAAGAGGTACCTGCTTTTTACACACCCATACCACTTACCTTTAAATTACAGTTGTGTCCTTTTTCAATATATTTTATTTTTCTACAAGTGATTAAATTTACGTTTTATTCAACTTTTATGTTCCCACTGAATTCATGTTTGGAAATGCAGGTCCCTTGGTAGCTGCAGCTAGCGTTGGTTAATGATTACCAACCACGAAGCAGTCACGTTGATAAATTCTCAGGTGGACTGCCTCATTTATACTTTACTATAATCTAAAAGGCTCAATTCTATTTTCTATACGGTAGGGAGAGGAAAATGAAGGTTTTCTCAAGTTAAGTAACTCGCCTAACGAGGTACCTAAGTAGTGTAACATGAGCTTGGACTCAAGTAGCCAAAATATATCACTACTTATCATTCTATACCTTCTGTACACAATTATTTTTGATTGAAAGTTTAAAAAAATGCATCACTACTTTTTCTCAGAATTCATAATTTTCTATAAAACACTATATTTAGGGGCTAAGCTCTGGGATCAAACTAGTTCAGAAAATCAGTCTAAAAATCTATTTACTCAGACAAAATTACCAGTACCCAAATGTAAAAGATCTTTCAGACCTAAAATAAGCCATTACCTTTAATCAGACTTAAAATAATTAATTACTTTTAATATGTATTTTAAAAATGAAATAAAACCCTTAGAGAAAGTGTCAGAGGGCATGTTTCCTCTTCGTGTGTCCTGAGCTGTCCAGTTTCCTGGTTTTTTGTTTTTCTCTATGAAACGGCCCCCCGACACCAGCAGAGAAGGTCTGTTACAAACGACCTATATCATTGCGCGCCATCAGCTTCCGTGCCTTCTTCCTCCTGAGGGTTGAATCAGCATTTCTACGTGAATTCGCTTCTTCTCGCGAAGCTCATTCCCCTCAGCCACGCTGGGTAGCAGACTAGGACAGAAGAACCGCCGTGAGGATGCGGACGCAGGGACAAAAGGAAAAATTAATAATCCAACTTAAAGAATTGCCAGGGCAAAGCTAATGATTAGGCTCAGTAATCTTTATCGGTGTGTATGTATCACATTTCAAATGCTACACACAAGATTTATTTAACAGAGCAAAGTAAAATGCCAAGTAAACTGCCCAATAAAGGAATATGAATCCATTTCCCCATGCAATGTAACACTTAAATAATACGACTTAGCTACGGGGTGTGTAAGAGGAAAGAGTTAATTATTTGAACCAGACCCAAAAATGTCAAGAGTGAAACTAGACAGACAAATCTATTTAGTTTTTTGATACAACGTGTCACAGCCCCAAAGGTAAACCCTATTTTGCAAATTCATCATTCGTGCCTCCAACTCCTTCCACAGGACCAGCATTAAAGAAAAGCTCACTGCAACAGGTGCGGTTTTCCTAATACAAGAGTCACGTGATCCGGGCAGGCAAAGCGTTGTTTCTTTCTTGTTCACCTCTTCCAGTATCTCTCCAATGACAGGTTCATTCCTTTAGAAATATACTACAGCGTGACAATTTCCCTTCAAGTCTACTTAACTTGGTAAAGACGGTATTTATACATTTAAAATAATTTCCTGATTCACTGATATTATAAAATAGTAGTAGCTTTTAAGCATTTTAAATGTCCTTGATAAGCTTTGAATCCTTGACACTAAAGGCTATAAACCATGTGGATGTAAAATAAAAGATAAATTTCCTAGGCAAACATTTTTACCATATGAAAGCCATGCAAATGATACTTTCAGAAGAAGAGGAAAATCAGCTTTTTTTTCCTCTCTCAAATTAAACGCTTCCTCAGAGTACAATTGCAAAGTAAAAATTTGCATATTTTTGACTGAAAATAATTTACATATCACAAGGTAAGTGACTGCACAATGTGAAGATTTTAGAATATTAATGGGTCTAGGCACCAGGTCACTAAAAAAAGAGACTTGGATAGTCAAGGTTATTTTTTAGCTTGATTTATTATACACTGGGTGGAAACATCACCCAAATCCTTCAAATTAAAATGAACTAAAATCTAAAGGTGTTGAGTATGGAATGGATTCAACGGTGGTTAGATATTAAACTTGCTCTCAAAAATAATGAAGTTATATGAAGATTGTATAGAAAACATATATATATACACAATAGTGAATATGTCAACATAGAAAAGTTACCACTTGGAAAAAAGATCGTCTGAAAGAAGCATAGATTCTCTCCTCCCTCCTGTCAACAAAGAAGGAACCGAGAGAGGCAGAAGGAAAGCAATTTCTCCAGCGTTTCATTTGTGTGAGTATAAAGAGATTAAAAGTTTGCTATATAAATGTACTTGCGGTAACATTTAAAGATAAAAATGCTCAATATTAGATTGCAGTCATCAAATGCATCAGGTTTAGGGTCATAAAAAGAAAAACCTCTACTAGCTATTTGGTCACACTGGCACAAAATAACGTATTGTCACATCTTGTCAGTGGACTGACACTCTTCCAAGAAATCTTTGATTCAAATTTGTAAAGAGAGTTCATAGAACAAAGAATATCAGGCTCCATCGAGAGGGGGGAGGAAAAGGACACAAGACACGGGGTCACAGAACCCACAGAATTTTAGAACTAGAAGGGATATAAAAAACTATCTTATCCTTTTCCTCTGTCTTTTTAGAAAAGCAGCTAGAACAAGTAATAAGCAGACATCACTCAGGGCATACTACTGTTTACCATACTCTAAAATCATGAATTATATACAAAGAAAATGGAAGGTGTTTTACATAGCACACAAAAGCACATTAAATATAAAATTACTATTTCTACTTCTGTATTTATACGTAGTTTAAGTAGCTTAGACAGAACTGGAAAAGATAAAAGTGCTACTTTTATAATGTTTAAAGTTTTAAAGGTATGTTTGCTACTATTTTCACTGTTCTTCAGCTAATTTATTTTAAAGATAATTTCAAAAACTGCCTCTTCACACCACCCTAAATAAAATTATAAGTCTTATATAATATTATTCTTTCTAAGTAGCTTATACATTTTTATTTTAATTTGCCATTTAGGAAGGTATGTATAGTCAGCGTGACCATTCCAAACTTGGGAAGTGGTGTCACCGTGTCTGCGCCTGTTCTAGGCGCCGTGTCGCACTCGCCCGCGTGTGCATACAAGAATGGCAGTGGTTTGGCCCCTGCTAAAAATTTACATCAGGGACTGACAGCTCTTCTCCTTTGTTTCTAATAGTTATCACACTATAAAATATAAGTAAATATTTATATCTCCACCATGTTCAGCCTGTTAAAGAGACCAATGCCTTGCTGTTTCGAGACACTATCAAAATATTGCATTATCTAAAACACACCGTCGTTAAACTTTAAAATGTCAAGTATGCCTTTAGACTGGTTAAGAGGACACTACAGTTTTCCATCTGTTTTGAAAATAAGTCAGCAGGCCCAGCGTTCTCAAAGTAATACTGTTAGTTACTTCCGCTGAGTACCTGGGGACGGAGTGAACACTTCGTGGGCAAGAGTAGAGCAGTCTCCCAGGTGGTTAGATTTGGGGGGCCTCCTCGCAGGCCATACCCCATCAGCTTGCCTCTAAATGTCCCCTCCTTGGGGCTAGACTCTGACCCTCCCAGAACAGCAAAACCTGCAAGAACTTCTGTGCTGAGCTCAACACTCTGTCTGGCCCTTCTGCAGCACTGTCCTCTCCCAAGGCTGGTCTGCTCGTTGAAGTAAGGGGGGAAACGCAGGGCTCCGAGGGCTGGTGGTCTCGGGTAGTGGATGCCGGGGGTAGGGTCCCAGCTGTGCCCCCCGGGTAAGACTCTGCAACTCTCCACACCCCAGTTTCCTCCCCTGAAAACGGTGATAAAGGGGCTGCGGGAGGGCGCCCAACTGAGCTGGACCTGTGATCCCTGGGGGTGGAAGAACTTGATTGTAGGGTGGACAGGGTGGACAAACGCAATGAAGGATACACCACCAATTAGATGCAAACGAAACAGCAACATAGATACATCTTTTTTTAAAGGACAATGCTGAATGAAAGACGAGAAGCAGGATCAATATATCACACGACATCACTTATGCATTTAAATTAAAACGTATGCAACAGCAGAAGGTGGTGGCAGGTAAATTTTTATGTTATATGAAAAGAAAATGAAAAAAAAGTATGCATACAGAATAGCCGTATACATCTTGCAACACTTTTGCACATGCAGAGCTTCACGTTACAATGTCTGCACGGGAGGTGAGAATTGGGGCAGTGTATAGTGGAAATTCAGTAAATGCTCATTCTCAGACCAAAAAATAACATAAAGGAAGGTGCGTGTGCGTCTGTGTGTGTACATGTGTCGGAATAAGACCTTGAGAATCTTCTGGCATGGAGAACGTTCGCCATCTGAAACAGTGGACTAAAAATTCCATCAGAACACAGTGCTTTTGATTTCCTACATGGCGTGCTTAATTTCCTACTGTTAAATTAGCAGTTTAGGAGAAAAGGAGAATGGAAAATTGCATGAGAAGAAACAAAGCAAATTTAAAATTAGCTAACTGACGAAAAATATGGAAAAAGTCACTTTCAACTGGGCTGATTTTAAATAAATCATTTGTATGCTCTTAAATTTGGTTAGCAAAAAAAATCATACAGGCTAATTACAATGCTTAAGGATTTACAAAGATTTTAATCCCCATGTCACTTAAAAAGCCTGCAATTAGCATATTTTCAGTAATAGACTATATAACATACTATCATGAATATAACATATTATCTATGCCTTTAATTATGTATTTATTTTAAAATTAAAGTTTTATATAATGATAAAAAACCTAGCATTTAAATTCTAAGCTAAGGCTTCACATCATTAAAATAAGCATGTTAAAGTTTATTAGTAAAATTAATTCACTATAACAAAATTATTTCATTCTCTTGGATTTAGATTTCTATTAAATTAATTATTCTATTAACCACTTATTTAGAAAAAGAAAGAACAACACACCTGATTTTCTAAAAGAAATAAAGTTTTAAAACTGTCCATCAGCTAATAAGACCACAGATTTAATTACGTTTCCTATTTTCAAGAATATAAAATGATCTCATATATAATAAGTATTATTATGGAAAGTGCTTAATAAACTTATAATGATTTGACATTAGGGCTGGATTTTTATTGGAACGAGAGGAAAGTTTTATGACTTTAGTCTTTTTCTAATCCCCAGGCATATTGATGAAATTCCACTCTCACAGAAAATCCTCCTGACCCTTGCCATTTTCTAATTATAAATTTAGCCACTAATGCTAAATATATAAATAAAGTTATCGACACTTTATAAAAAGAAACAAATTCTTGTTAATTTTATTTTATGTCTTGTGGCTGCTTTATTATGATTTATTTGCATATTCATATATAATATAAACATGATGATAAATTAAAGGATGTGCTACATGGCTGTATAAACAGCATAAATCAAACCATTTTCTCATGAACCTAACTTACACACTGATGCTACAACAAGAAGAGCCTGATCTGAGGATAATGTATTTTTTAATACATGTTTTGCATTTTCAATACCTGAAGAAATCCTCCATTTTGAGTAGCACATTATCTTATCTTAGAATAGAAAATCTGACTCTGAATGCAAACCAAAACACAAAACCACAGCCACACACCCTCCCCCACAAATAGGGTCTATAGCAAGTAAATCTTTTATAATGCCTTATTTTTAAAAAGGAACTTAATGCAGATTTTTCTTATAATGTCCCTGTAACCACACAATATGTTCCCAGGAAATTAAAAGTGGAACAGCTAATCCAATAACCTGCCTCTTGCAGGGGGTCTCCAGCTGATGCCATCAGGGGACTGAAGGACCACGCAGAGGGCCCCTCAGTTCCCATGGAGATGACTTAGACCGTTACAGTCGCCCCTTGTGGAACCTGAGAGTGTTCATTTGAATATAAAAACAAGACATTCAGATATCTAAGGTCAATCCAAAATTCTGTATCAGCTAAAGAAAACCCTATCATGGCAAAGTAGTAATCCAACTAGTTACCCCAAACTGATATCCCCTTCAAATGTCACCCGAAGAGTCTCTTCAGAAGAAGTTTGTACGTGTGCAGTTCCGGTCAATGGTACATACATTTTTAATCTTTCTCCCTGCAGATTTTCCCAGTCTGGGTTTGGAATCATAAAGATTCGAGCATTATCTGTGCAATCAAAAAATATGATTCTTGAACAAACTTGAAATTAAAATGTTTGCAATGACTCATTTGCTCCGGCATGCATCCCTTCCTCACATCGAATCTCCTAAATGAGGCGATCTCAGGGTGTACCCCGCTCTCTGAGGGTCTCCCAGCCATACTACTCCTAGTCCAGGACCCCACTCCCAGAGCCCCCCACTCACGCACCCTACACGCTCGCTCCAGGTTTCATTCCCCTTGTCCTACGGGTAGGCTCTTCCAGTCCTATTCTCTCTCCATTTTTTCAGAGGATGAAGAGTGACTGGCTAGTTAATCTGATAAACTGTCTTAAACAAAGTTTTCAATAAATGCAATTAATCTTCTCTATCAAAATAAGTGTTGTCTAAATGCACTGTGGCATTCTGGCTTGGATCCTGGGGCAGAGAAAGGCAATCAGTAGGAAACCAGGCGAAATCTGAATAAATTCTGGCATTTAGTTAACAATGATAGACTCATGCCGGTTTCTGAGTTTCGATAAACCCACCAGAATAATGTCATATGTTAAGACAGGGCAGGCAGGACGGACGAGGGGTCTAGATGAATGAAATCTGTGTTATCTTTGCAACTTCTCTGTAAAACTATAGTGTGTTTAAAAAACAGGTGTTGCATTTTAAAGGGAAGCTTCCATGCATGAGCACAGAGAATGAGGAAGACGGAAATCTCGGATGACACGCCGGTGGCGCCGAGGGAAGGCAAGAGCGGAGAAACCTTCAGTCAGGGTCGCGGGGCCGCGCAGGGCAGCTGTGTTTTCCTGCCTTTTGCATGCAGGCTGGCTGGGAAGGGAGCTGCATCCATTTGCATCCCGCCTGGCCAGGCCACAGCACAACCGCAGATTTACCTGAGAGATGAATCTCACCGCATTATGGAGAGTGGCCTTGAGAGGACACCAGGTGCACAGGGAAAGAGAAAGTGAAGTGAGTGAATCGAGCGAGAGGAAGAGGCTACGTTGAATGCGGTCTGAGAGAAGGAAGAGTCAGAAATGACTCCTTGATTTTTTTGCTCAGGTCCCTGAATAGATGACAGAAAAATGGACTGAAGAGAAGCTACAAAAGAAGGAGCCAATGAGATGGGAGGCAAAGATGATAAGCATGTACATGCTGTAACTGTGGAAATTTTAAGTAGATACGAAAAGATGAAGCTCAGGGGGAGATTTGAATGTAATCAGCCTTAAGGTGGTACCGGTAAATTTACTGAAGATTATCCAAATAGTGACAGAGATGATGCAAATAGAATGCATATTTGGAACAGAAAAAGTCAAGTGCCAGGCCATAAAAATGCACAGCCTAGAGGTGATTAACCAAGTAATTTATGAGAGAAATACATAGCCTTATGCTAAGGAATTCAAACCCCCAAAAAGTAGCTTGGAAAGAAAAAAAACAGTTAAAAACTAATTTTGTCTCATGTAAATGTTTATATTATGTTGCATTATTCAACCCAAATGAATGCCCCATCTGACAAGTAAGAGTAAATACATAGCTAAATACAGACAGAAAAGCTACGCACGTAATAGAGATTAACTATTTCCACAGACACATGCATATATTTCTGAGGTCATAATCAGCATAGTCTTCTTTCCTATCAAAAAATCCATGAGTTTTCTGACCAAATACACATATATATGTATGCATGTATACTTACATTCTGATAAAGACCTAGAATGATGACAAAGTCTACAAGAATAATTCTATAATTATTCTACCTAAATACTTCTCCCATGAGGACAGTTTTCACTTCAGTTTGATTATTGATCTACCTTGGGTATAATTTCCCCTTGTTTAGGTTTCTCTGTAAAAAAGATCTATTTCACAGAAGAATAAGGCATTAGTTGTTGCACTTAACAGAGATTTCATGTTGCTCTGGTTGTGAAATTGAACTAAAAGTCAGAAATATGATTTGCTGTTCCCTTTAGAATAGTATTTCACCTCAATGTGAATTTCACATTGGGAAAGTCAAAATAATGATTATGTTGCACTTGGAAATCTGCACATAAAAACCCAAAAGTATTCGCAAAGGGATATATATATATTTTTTAACATTTAAAAATCTCCACCCACAGAAAAAAAATTATATTGGCTTCATCCATATTTATTAAACACCACTTATCTCTTCTAAGTTTAACGTTGAAGATAATCTGAAGCTGAACTGAAATAACAGGAAGCTGATGTTTCCAAGAGTAGACTGGGAAGAGGGGCTTCTTAAGCTATTAAAAAACTATTTCCCCAGAGAATAGGAAAACAAGTTACAACCTGGGAGAAAATATTTGCAAAAGACACATTTGATAAAGGATTGTGACTCAAAATATACAAAGAATTCTTAAAAAATCAGTAAGAAAACAACCAACCTGACTGATAAATAGGTCAAAGATCCTAACAGACACCTTGCGAAAGGAGATATGCAGACGGAAATAAGGACCTGAAAAGATGTTCCATATCATATGTCCCCAGGGAAATGAAAATTAAAATGACAATGAGCTCCCACCACGCACCTCTTAGATTGGCCAAAATCCAAAACACTGACAACGCCAAGTGTTGGTGAGGATGTGGAGCAACAGGAGCTCTTAAAGGGGAAGGTTTTGTGCCGCGGGCTGTGAAATGGACAAGACCCTGTGCCCGATGAGAAAACAGGGCCTGGGCACAGTGGCTGCAGTAGGGAAGAGTGACGGACGGGCCTGCCGTCCTACCAGCCGGAGCCCGTGGACAGGGCGGATTTTTGCACAATGCCCAAGGCTTCTATCCAGAGGCAATTTTAAAGCTATGTTTTGGAGGTTTCCAGAATACAAAAAATGGGTAGAGAATTCCAAGTAAAAAAAGAAAAAATTCCGTGAACTAGAGTGGCTAGAGAGTAGAGGTAGTTTGTCTAAACAACAACAATTTTTAAAAATCTGCATTTTAAAGAAACAGTTTACATACTGTCACGCTAAGGATTCTGGATGCACTAGGTAAGCAATGGGAAACCAGCAAAGACTTTTGCTGTGGCTGAGACTGAGAAAGCTATACTCACTGTAATCGTATCTAAGTTAACAACTTTGTATATACCCTTCTATGTGGAACACATTGTCTAAAATCGATTGACTGAAAATTAATGTATGTATGACATTCCTGAATTCCCTGTAGCTAGTCTATAAGTCAAGCCTAAGCACCCCGATCAGATGATTAAAAGGTTCAAACAGTCAGACTAATAAATTCCATGGAAGACCACGCTACTGTCTGATTCCCGGCAGCAGCGCAGAAATTTGATGACTTCCTGATTTCTTTATAAGGCTGAAAAGAGAGTTCATCCAGCAATAATCTGCAAATTAAGAGATGCTCATTCAGCCTGTCAAAAAATTTAATGACTGAATATTCCTAAGTATCTAGCCAAATATTTTACTAATACTCACTAAAAACAGTGAATAGATTTCCACCTTTTTCCTTTCTCCATTCCATAAAAATAAATTTCACAAGTTTAAAGTTAAATATATGCATATTGTTATTTAGTATATATATTTTTCATATATACGTGAAAGCAAAATTATTATGCAAGGGTAAATACCTTGCTATAAAAAAAAGAAATGAAAATAATCTCGTCATGTGTTGAGGAAGACAGATGACTGGCTTTGTGAAACGTCATCTTACTCCTTTTTCATTCTGCACAACTAATAAGTAGGGAGAAACAAGTTATCCCTAGTTGAAATTTGGACCTGATTGAAATAACAGAATTAAATAAACTTGCCTTTACATCATGACTTATATAACTGATTGTAGTGATACATAATATAGTAAAGGAAGCCTTTGCCTTATACAATAGTAAAGAATATTGTACGTTATGCTTGAAATGTATTTGGATACAACAGAAAAGTCCAATTTAGACATATGCATCCAGGATTTGCGTTTCCCCCTTATCATGAGGTGTTAGTGCTCTCAGACCCAAGCAGGACTTTAGCATCTTCTCTCTGCTGTATATTTTTAAAAGCTACAATGTACAGAGAATCATTTTTTTAATGATGTCAAAATTCTACTACCCAAACTGTGGTATATATTCTCTACCAAAAGGCCTTGAATATTCTGTTGAGCCTCGAAAAGTGAACAAATTACTTTTTAGCCAAAGATGTACTAGATTCCAATTGAAATAATCTTTTAAAAATTATTGTACTTCGCATAAGTAATATCTCCATGACTAGTGCCCTACCTTACATGTTTTTGTATTGACTCCTGAAGGCTTTACCACCTAGTGAAAAGAAAGGGAACATTAGCTTAGGAGAAAAGTCAAATAGATGCTCTCTGTGTAAAAGATGACAACACAGAAATTTGAAACAAGGGGGAGAAAAGTCAATTAAATGGTTATTGATCTCTGTGTTGTAAAAATGCTCCGCTATAGTAAAGGAAAACTATGAGGAATCGGTTAACAGATATTATGAAAGCTATGAGATTATAAAACAAAGGTGAATATTCTTTATCAAAAAGGAGAAGCTGGTCTTTTGATTTGGATAGTATGTTTAGATTTACCCATTTCTACTGTGCTATTCAAATTTAATTCTAATTAATTTAGGTATATTGAATGCATTGAAATACAATGTGGTATTTAATGTTGAAAACATAAGAAAGGACATTTTTGTTTGCATCAGAAAGCTTGTTAAACTTCTCACTATTTCACATGACTCAGGCAGCTGTTTCTTCAACTATCAGTGGCTTGGGATTCTAAAAGAACACAGGCTGCACTCAGGGTGTACAATCCTGAGATGTGACTAGCAAGTGATGTGACCAATTTGTCAACAAGCATACCAAGAACTCAACATTGAAATGAGCACTTTACTTCTAAGCAGCCACTTTGGGAAATTAGACGTATTTCAGCGATGTTAGCATTGCTCAAAGCATTTCAGACTTCTTTTTTGCAGAATGCTCTCAGAAATAATTTATGAACCACACCAAACTTAGCGTCATTGCTTTATAAATTACATCTCATAACTTGAGGCAAAGCAGAATTGAAAAATATTATAAAAAGAAACAAATTTTAAATTATTTGGTCCCAAAATAACTGTTTTGATAAGCCTATTATGTAAATCTAGAAAGACGTTGTAAAAATACTAACAGTAATCGCCTCCTTTTCCCTTATAATTTGAATAAGAAGATAATACGAACTAATAATCGGGCAACTTCGTTGGGACCGTCCCTCACTGAATCTCGTTGGTCCTGCGTGTCTCCCCAGGGACCACCTTGGCAGACTCCACAGTGTTTTACCTCTGCTTGCTCTCCTCAACTTCTCGGAGTCACGTGACAGTCTCAAGGACCTGTCCTTTCGGCAAACGCTGTGAACAGAGTTCTTAAAGGAAATCCACACTCTCTATGACTGAGTCTTTCTCCCACTTGCTGTGCAGTGTCCTCTGTCCAGTTCGTATTCTGTAGTTCTACATATCAAAGTTCCTAAAGTTTTTAAATACTTCTTTAAAAAAGTAAATAGTTATGTGCTTGGGTCTCGGCTCTATATTTCTTTTCTGTGCTATTGCCTTGGCTAAATTAAATCTCACAGGTTGCAAGGGAATCAAAGGGAGAAAAAAACAGGCCAAATGTAATAGCATAATCAATAAAATATACTTAAAAAAATAAATCTTGGTTTTACCACCACCACCACTCAAACACCAAGCCCCCTCAACTCAGCCTTGCTCCCCACCCCAAACGCCTTTCTAGCAACGCAGCCTTAAGCAAGTTATTTAACTTCTCTGAGTCTTAGTTTCCTTAGACGTACAATGGGAATAAAAAATACTGTTTCATAGAATTATGATCGGGGAGATCATGCTGGGGAAGTTTCTGATATACTTTAAGTATCCAATTATTTTAACTCTTCTTGTTCTTTCCCTCAAATACTTCATGATATCTTCGTATGGGTGTCATGCTACTAAGTCGGCACATTTGTTTTCAATATGAGTGTTGTCTAGAACCTGCACCAAGTGTTACACTGTCGCTTAGATAAAATTATATAAGCATGAGAATTAAATTATTTTTTACTGAGGTTACTGGGGCGACATTGTTTAACAGTTATACAGGCTCCGCGTGTAGAACCCCATAGCACCTCACCTGTCTATTGTGTGGTGTGTTTCATCGTACGGTATTTGCCATGCTCTGACTGGCTTATTTCACTTAGCGTAATACTCTCCAGGTCTAATTCTTACACACTCTTCTCCAGCCTTCAGTAGTGAAGTGGAGGCAGCTACAGTTTCTTCGGCTATCAGAGAATCTTCCTCTGGACACAGCCTCAGCCAAACTGTCTTCAAGCAGGCTGTGGAAACACCGGCCTCTGTGGGTCGGGAAAGCCCATCAGACTGTCTAGTAAACATGTCTCTGTATCACTAAACTTGGTTTTTCCTGTTCACTTCTCCAAACCGGCTTTTCTTTCATTGTAAGTATGACCACTGGAAGAAACATCTTCTGCAGGCTACCAGGTGTGAACTCTGTCCTGTGACCATCTCTGTCCTATCCCTTCTACTCAGGCACCACGTGACTGGTGTGTGATTTTTCCATCCCATAACATTGACCTTGTCCGAACCCTGGTCATCTGCTGCTTGGACCACTACTCTAAACTTCTAACTCTCCCCGCATTCTGCCCACCTTTATTCTCAAATCTTCCAATTCATTCCACACACAACCTCATCACATTAGTTTTCCAAAATTACCAATTTCATACTGTCTGATTGAAGTTTTATATTCCTATACCACCTATCACAATTTCTTACACAATGTAAACACTCAAAAAATTGTAGAATGAATCTCATATCCTTGCATGATGGTACACAGTCCATTGAGTCTCGCACTACGTCCTAACTATGGTTCTGTGAATGTCACGTAAGGAGAAAGGGAATAAAACAAACATAGAAGTAGGATGACGTCCGAAGCTCTGGCGTACTATATTTCCATTTAGTCTCACCGTAACCCCGTGAGAAAGGTACTGTCTCCATTTCCGTGGCAAAGAGGCCTACAGAGGTCAAGGCTGCTGTCCAGCAGGAAGGCTCCACACTTACAGACCACCTCACAGCTCTTGTCACGAAGTTTTATTCCGTCTCTACCTTCTTTGACGCGGGGTTTTAAAGACTGGAGTTCCTTGGATGCCTTGGTTTTCCATCACTGCTGTAACAAACCACCACAAACGGTAGTGGCTCAGGATAACACACTTGTTATCGTAGGGTCTAGAAGGGCAGAAGTCTAGCATCAGTCCCGCTGGCCTAAAGTCAAGGCGGTGGCAAGGCCGGTTGTTTCTGGAGGCTCTGAGCGGAGAATCTGTTTCTCTGCCTTTTCCAACGCCAAGAGGTTCCTGCATTTCTTGGCTCTTCCTTCTGTCCTCACACAGTCTGTTACTGACTTTGACCCTCCATCCTCTGTTGTAAGAAACCCTGTAATTACACTGGGCCCATCTGGATAATTTAGAATAATTGATAAGCCCACGTTGCCTCATTAAAGAACATATTCACAAGTTCCAGGCACTATAAGACATGGACATCTTGATGTATTATAGGATTGTACCCCTAATACCTACATAATTTTATTAGCCAATGTCAGCCGCGTAAATTCAATTAAAAATAATAATAAACACACACACCAAAAAGACATGGGCATCTTTGGGGGCCATGACTTAGATTCTCAGAGCAGGCGTGAGCTCTGACCGTGGGTACCGCAGCCCTGGGCCTCCCAGCGGGTCACACTTAGATGCCTCAGCAATACTTACACGTGGCCACCTTTTGTTGAGACGCATTGATCAATCACAGGGAGGAGTCCTTCAGCCTAAGGGGACAGTTTAGTTACTCACCACTCGCTTATTACGAACCTTCATGTTCATAAATTGAATCCAATGCTTAGCTTTCCTGAAAAATTAAAAGCATGGGAGGACTGGGAAGTCCGTGTCAAATGACGGGTCTTGGTGTTCTGTCAAGAACCCTGAATAGGGGTGCACCAGCCACGGCACTGAACTCACAATAGAAATTTTGGTTTTGGTTTTAAAGCTTTTATGTAAAATGAGCCTTCTTCTAGCTCATCTTTCTTACGGATTTAGCATGTTTTGTTTTGTTGGGTTTTTTTTTTAATCAAGGGGGTCTTTAAATTTTAAGTTTATTTTTCCACGAAGTTCATGCATATGTTGTCAAGTTGGTACTTCATTATCCCCCTCAGCAAAACAAAGCCTAAATCTATTTAATGATTCTGTTCTTGCCTATCATAAGAACATTACTTAATGGTGCTTGAATTAACAAAATGGATTGAGCTAATTGATGATATCCTCTTAATGATATACTGGCTTTTTAGGTCATCCCTTCTGCTCCCATCAGCCTCCGTAGCCCAGGGCCTCTTGCACACAAGGCCGCTCTGGCATTTCTTACATCCGCTAAATGGAGAAGCTTCCATACTCAGTTGGGGGAGAAGCAGATTTCTACGGTCTTCTGACCCCTTTCTTTCTTCCGCCCTGAAAATCATCAATCTTTCAGGAGAGTTTGATTCACACTGAGGGTCATTAACATACACCGGTAGAACGTCATCCCCAAAGAACTTCGTTATGTAGAGAGAAGAGCTTGATAAAGCACGGGGTTATGTGTACACGACTTTGGCCACAAATGAAAATACCAATGCACGGCCTTGGTTTTGATAAATATATTCAAGCATTATCCCTTAAACATCAGCATTTCATAAAGAAATATTGGCATAAAATGCCATGAGATTTGTGGTTAAAAGAAATGGAAAAATACATGTTATTATGCTATAAAAGGTACATAAATTTCAAAAAGGGTATAATGCCTTGTGCTAGAACATTTTAGTCCTTGAATAAAATAGTAAAAACACTGAAGCATATATAGTTGTTTAAGATAACTGTATTAAAAGTAGAGTCTTCCTCAGACTTTTTGAAAATCAAAGAACAAACAAAATAATCTTTTGACAGATTAAAGACCTGAAGGTGAATATTACATTTTATGTATTTTTTTCTGAATTGATTTAACCTCAAGTGAACAATAGTTGTCTTGTAAATGGAGGTATATGAGCTTTAGAAACCAAACTTTCAAGTGGAATTTATTTCAGGTATGCCAAAGACTGGGAGAAATGTCACCTTTATTCAAAGAGCTATTTGTTACTTAGAAGTGTAAGTGTTTTGACCAGACAAAAGTTAACAAAATGAAAGAAGCTGAGCATAGCGTGATTTAAAGAACGCCAATTTATAACCAGGGGACAGGTATTTGCATACTAATTGTGATGTTCCTGCTTCGCATGCCTTCAGCTTGAAGATCAGTCAGCACGAGAGACTCGGCCTCACCCTGACAGTCAGAGGGACTAAAGATGCCAGTGAAGTGAGTTGCTGTTTAAAGCTATTTTTATCTCAGAAGATGTACAAATGAAACACTTGATCCTCCATTACTTGATTCTTCGATGTTTCGTTTCCTTCGTTTATGATGAGTATGCTAATTGTTGTCTTTCTCCCTGATTTCTTTCTTTTCCTCCTTTCTCCATTGATCTCTTCTTCATTTCTAAAACATGTCAGTGGGCTGCTTGCTTTGAGAGCTCATTTTTATGCTTGCTAAGATAAAGAAAGGTTACAGAGTGGAGTAAACCACTGAGCTCTCTTTAGGTGAAGCTTTTTGAAATTATTAAATGTTAGAGTTAGAGACTCAAGATATATATGATCCTTGCAAAAACTGTTCATTATTGCGATGTTTATGTACAAATTTTGAAAACGGCTATTAATTGCTGGGTAAGGAGGCAGCTGTTGCGTCCTGGAGCACATGGGCTCCATCCTTGAAGTTCCCATTCTCCAGCGCACTGCTAATTGAGTGTGAACAGCTAAGTTGTTGGATTCCACATTTTTTAATGCAATACAACTGGTTCTAGCTGGCACAATTAGCAAGATAACTGGTAGCTTTCACGCAGCTCCCATCTGGCCTGGCTCTTCTCTGGACACAGAATATGGGGACTGCTGGCCTTGATGTCACTAACTTAATGAAGGAGACAGAACGGAAATCAGCCAAAGCCCCATGAAATACTAAGTGCGATTTTGGCTCCAGATACACAGTGAATTTTCATGGTAGATCTCACACACACACACAGAGCCACTCTGAATATGGATCACAGTTATACAGGAAATACACACGTGGTGAGAGAGCCAGACAACAGCTCTGTCAAAGTTATGACAAAAATTCAAATAAAAGGAAAGAAAGAGGGAAATGACATTGCCCACTTAAAGTAACACATGTCCAGGGAAATTTAACCAAGACAGTATATTGTTAAATCAGCCACTCTTTTCCCCCCAATTTTAATTCAATGAATTCCTTTCATTTATAGAGTTGAATTTTTTTTAATTTAAGAGTATTTCTCACTCCCATCTGGCATAAGAAATGTCCTATTTTCATCTGATAGTTTACAAGACTTAAGAATCTCTGTCTTCTGAAAATATTTTATTGAGTAGCCAGTTACTGTAAATTAACTACTGTTCAGAGGAAATCTACGTATGGACAATAAAACTCTATCACAGAAAAAACATTCTCAAAGTATTTATCATAAATGCTCCAAAACATGAACAAAGCATATGTGCCTTCACACATTCCTTCCAGGAAGAATTGTAAAGGGAGCTTGCATTGCAAACAGACAGCCCTGCTTCAATTCCAACTGCCCGCTAATACATGTGAGATATGGCACCAGTTATTAACGTCTCTGAATGCCTTCCCTCGGGGGTAACATGGCATTAAAACGGACTCTGTCATTTTCAAGGTTAAATGAGGTAAAATACATGACTCGCTTAGCACAATGTAGTACAAGCTGAAAACACTCAATCTGAGGTTGTGCATTTCAGTGCTATTACACTGTTTTTTAACTGAGACA
This sequence comes from Mormoops blainvillei, assembly GCA_004026545.1. NCBI lineage: Eukaryota > Metazoa > Chordata > Mammalia > Chiroptera > Mormoopidae > Mormoops > Mormoops blainvillei. The sequence goes on along the minus strand of PVJD01003522.1, from coordinate 116,842 downwards.
CATTTAGCAATAATTTAATCTTCCACAGAATTCTAAATATGTAATCGCCCTGAAATAAAGACCAAATTAACATTATTCCTTAGAACAGTTGCATTTTGCCTGACTTCTGAAAAGTAAATAATATAGCACCAATATAGGTGGTCGAAATTGAACCTTTCAAGTCAAACTCGAAATCGGTTAGAAAATAGTGATTTGAGGGCATTCCAGACGTTATTGCACACCAGCAGGGACACCTATTCAGAGCAGAAGGGTGGTGCTTCCCTTTGTAACAGCAGTCCAGCGTCTCTAACTCTATCACCTATAGAATTCTACAGCTAGAGACGATCGCTAATATTTTAGAATATCTCCCTAACTCAAAGCGGAAGGGCTTTCCCTTTGTCCCTGGCTCTACACTATCCCCCAGGCTTTGCTTTCTTCTGTTCTTACTGTTTTTCTACATTAATGAAGACGATAAGAATAGCTACCACTTATTTGAACACTTCCATGCCAAAGAGGCTCCTTAATGTCCAATAAGCTCTTCATTGACTATTTCTTTTGTTTTGGGCTTAAGCAAAACTCTCTCCCCCTAACGGGGATCACTGGCCTGGACGCCTTCCAGAATGGCCACTGTCCAACTGCTCCCACTCCACAGACCTCGGACTCGGGCGTGAGGCCTGCGGTCTGTGGCTCCCTCACCCCAGGGAGGCTTCCACAGCATTTCTCCTCTTCCTTTGCCCAGGGCACACTCTGCAGCTAAAATAGCTCAGTCACACCTTTCAATCACCTTCTTCTCACCATCATCAACCAGCATCTCAAAAGCCACTGCCCTGTTTTCACTGGGGGCCTTCCTACCTGCCTCTGCTGGGGGCGTGGTCATTCACTCACTCTTTGATTATACGCTTAACGAATATTTCTTAGCCCAGACACACCAGTCTTGAAAATGGCAGCGTTTTTTGCTGGGGAATGGCAGCACTTTTTCCTGCCGTGCTAAGGGTAGCGCATGCACCCATCCTGGAATGAGGTTGTCTAGATTCTGTTTCCCAGCGTCTGTCTGTCATGGTTGGTCCTCATTCGGTTGCTGCGCTGTGCGGCCAGGCTTGGAGTGCAAACTCCGCTTTGCTCTAGTCGTTACCGTATGTTCCTCAGGAGTTTCTAACCTGAATACCCGGAGAACCGCCCAATCTCAATCTACAAATAGAGGTGGCATGTTAAAACATATGCATTTTAAGTGACTATATGATAATTTAGCCCTTTTTGATAGGATTCCTACAAGACCTAATATTTGAGTCACAGGTTTTATAACAGAAGCGTGTTAGAGTGATGGGTGTAGCAGTGCGCAAAAAGTCTTCAAGGTAAAACTAAATCTGGAGTTGGGTCCCATTTTCCATTTACGAAAGATGAAAACTGAACACCCCAAATTATCTAAAATGCCCATTTGAATGAAACCACTATTTCAAAATGGTTTCACAGAAAAGCTTGTGTCTCCAAGACTGAGAAAATCGAGGGAGAAAGGAAAATCAGCTTCCCACCCATGGGGAAGAAAATTTTAGACGAAACGTAACTGATAAAAGATACAGGTCACACAGCAGTTTGACCCGTCTTCTATGAGAACAGCTGTCGTTATCTGAAAACTCAACTACCACAGCCGCCACAGAAGGAAACACAATCAACATTAACACCAATGATAAAAGCACGGCAAATGACAGGGAGTAACAGAGTATAAAAGTTTAGAGATTCTTCACACGAGCATATCTAAAATCGGTCACCTTGATATGCAAATGTAAAATTTTGTAAGAATGACCACATATGAGAGATTACTTTATTATCAATCATTTTAATAGAAGCCTTCAATTAGACCGTCCCTTTCCATAACTAAGTCATTTGCACATCATAGCTACATAATCCAAGATTTTATGTTGTATTTGTTTGTTTGTTTGTTTGTTTGTTTTGGTTAGAAAGTGCTTTCTATGGATGGGGCTTATGTCACCAGAATTTTTGTTTGTTAAGAAGAATAATTCATGGTATGTTTGCTGTATCGAAAGTTTACATCTTAAACCTGGTTTATGATTTCTACATCACATGCCCAGAAGTATACCTTCTTCAGAAGGCTCGAGTCTATAAATTTTTTTACTGCTTTGCAAAAGATATTACTCTGTCCTGACAGATTTCTGAATTTAAATAAATCAAGACAGAACTAGAAGCCCTACCAGTCTAAGGAAAAATAAAGGCTGCCTCAGAGTGGGGGTAAAGGCTTCCTAGAAATCCATAAACAAACATTTTCAAGATCATTACATATTACAAGTCCTTATTTAAAATGTTTTTAAAACTTTTTTTGAGATGCATAATTATGAAGCAGATAATTTCACACCTTGCGAAAACTTGGAAAATAGTTCATACATCCCAATCGCTATCATGGTCACTTTCCAGGAACAGGATAGAAAAATGCCACATAAATTGGCAATTAATATATATACAGTTGAGAAGAAATGTACTACACTTCAAAGAGCCATGAGTAATATCTCTCATGCCTTTATTACAATTCAAGAATTTGCAAAGATTATTAACACTGTTAGCTAGATTAATAAGTAACTTGCTGATGTCAAATTATATTCTCCTTTATGTTGAATTGTTGTCCACTGGGGAAAAACATTATCCACGGTGGAGCCAAAGCAGGCTAACAGTTGTTCATACAGAAAATAATATAATAATTAATAAATAATAATATGGGAATGAAATCTGTGTCACATATTCACAAACGTAACCCTGCTTTTGCCCACCCTGTATAATCCTGGTTGTTCTTTCAAAGTTTGATTAATGGTGCAAAGGTCATCTCAATGGTAGGATTCAACGAATACTCCTAACTCATATGTTACAATAGGTTATAGAAGAGAAAGATCACAATGCTATTGTCAAGGGTAGATGTTGTTTCTACAGGTCACCAACAACAGAGGCAGTGGCGTGGTCTGAAAACATGGACACTGTTTTAACCAATCAAGGTAAGAACCGGCTTAGAATAGGTCCTGAAACTGAAAGACGTATGTTAGAGTATGACTTCCATCAGTATTTGAGGTATAAGACTCTCCACAGTCACACAAATGTATGCCTAAAGCCCAAATGGAACTAGGTCAGGCCAAAAATAAAACAAGGTTATAGAAATTCCAAACGTTAAAAGAGAAAGTAAGCGAGGAATCTGCCACTTCCTTAGACTCATTATCATTTGATGTGTATAATGACTATTTTAATTACAAATTGAAAGAAACATACAAGCTACTGAAAAGTTGAAAATTTTAAAAAGTCACTTGTTTTTCATGTCTTGTAGGCCAAAATAAAGTTTATGGAGTATTTATGTCAAAGAAGCTCTTCTTAGTTTTAGTAAATACAAAGCCACATTTAAATGTATGGGTATATTAATATGCACATGTTGATGTATATTTATATTATATATGATAGTTGAATAGAGTAATTTTGGCCAATTATAAATAAACTATCCCAAATGATACATAAGAGTCCCTGGCAAAAGTTGCTAGAACTTCTTGTGATAAATCTGTCTGCTTTGTTCTCTCTCCCATTGCAGGAAGGGGGGAGATGGAAATGACATTCTAGAGACACGTATGGAACATACTTAAAATGTTATATTGTTTGAACTAATCAAATGCCATTCCCATTTTAAATTCACAAAGTAAATACCAGAATTTTAGAAAAGTTGAATGCATGATAAAGCTGAATAAATTTTCATGGTTATTCATTCCTATACAGAGTTATACCGAATTAGATGAAACTATACCCTGATTTTATCACTCTTAAATAACTAATCTCTAAAGTATAGACATAAAATAATTCACATTAGTCCTGGATTTCAACTAAGGTCAGATAAGGAAGACCTCGTGAATATGGAATTGCATTTTTTGCAAGTTTTGAATGGCATGACTTGTTTTCTTTTTTCCCCTTAAATATCTAACCAGTGGGAGAGACTGGGTCAGCTGAGAGCAGGAGGTCTCTCTGCCAGGGGGCACTTTGCTGAGTCCAGAGTAGAGCGATGCACCACAGCACAGAACACCCCAGAGGCTGAGACCAGGACTGACGCTTCCATAGGCACCTCTCCTGGGACTGATATTTCATGCCCACACGGTGTGGAAAAGACAAAGATTCATCTGAACAGCCATTTGATTCTTGCATTTTGTGACACCAGGGAAAGAGTTTACGTGCCTTTTCGTGCTCTTGCGAATTCTGACTCCCTGATTATCTAACTGTTCTGTTGACATGAGGACACACCTTGCATGCACTGGGCACAGGCAACAGAGTAGGTTTTGCCAACGATTCCTAATTCTTTCTTGCGTCAGCCCCACTGGATCTATCCAACAGCCATCCCATCCTACAGAGTGTCCCCTCAGATAATCGGATTTTAATTGTATGCAGCATACCAATTATGGAATACCAAATTCACCTGACATCTTTGGAATATTCAAATTGTATGTATAGAATAGAAAAATAGTTCAATAAATACTGTGTCCAAGACAGAGATAACTACCTCTAATTTTAGCTGTTTCTTCTGTTCCATGGTGTCCTAAGATGGTAACAGTTGTGAGTTCAGAAAAGTCCTTCATTAGAATCGCAGGACAGGAAAAAATAATAATTGTTCTTGCTCTCTAGCTTCCCATCTTTCTGGGATGTATTTAGATAATTCTCATTGGGGAAAAAAAGAACTTCATATGCCTCCATGAATTGAAAATAGTCTTTCAGTATTATTAAAGTATACTTTCTCCTCTGTATAAAACATTTTATCGTAAATTCTGTTTAGAACCCTCAAATTCATCCTTATTTGGACCAATGCATAGGAAATTTTAATGAAGGGTTATTAACAGGATTTTTATAACCTAAATTTGTGTCACAAAGGCTTCTTAGATACAATTTTAAATTCAAGAAGCATGCAGTTAATTGCATTTTAATAGTGCTCATGTATTGATGACATCCACACTCCAATATTTCTACTGAGAATTTTAATTGGTGCCCAATAACCTTTTGCAGTGACTTGTTATTTCAACTCTATTCTTTAAAAAAAAGTTTAAAAATTTGTTAAATCTATTTTAATCCACCCAATACCATATAACAGGGAGAAGGATTCACACCAAATATCTTGCTAATTACTTTATTTAGAGATTACAATTGTCCAGTCCCTCTTCCTTTGCTTTAATAAACCCAAACAACACAATCTAACTCCTCAGTATCATAATGTGTTTTCACAACAACTAATAACAACCAAGATATTCTAACTCTAAATTAGTAACATCATTAACTTGATCTGGGCTCAGTGCAATGGGTCTAAAAAGCAAAGTCGTCCATAGGGTTTTCTATTAAGTAACTGACATTAAGACTTTCCCTGAAACATAATTCCTAGACTTCTCAGATCTAAAGAGAAAAAGTAAAGGTTTTCTTTGTTAATGCAGCTAACTGTAGAATTAGAGATATAATATTTTATGTTTATGATAAGTCATCCAAATAAGGTTTTTAATGTTAAAAACTAAAACAAATGTTACATTTACAAGGATGATAAATATTTGCCACTGAGTACTCAATAAAAGTCCATGCTATACAATGTACTTATTTGGGTCATATTATTGAGCTATGTGGTATACAAAATTTTTCTTATATGTTTTATAGCTGGTCTAGATGCTTTTCGAACATTTCTAAAATCAGAATTTAGTGAAGAAAATGTTGAGTTCTGGCTTGCCTGTGAAGACTTCAAGAAAACAGAAAGTGCAGAAAAAATTGCTTCCAAAGCCAAGATGATTTATTCTGAGTTCATTGAGGCTGACGCCCCTAAAGAGGTGAGTAAAATATTCCGACATAATGAATATTCGTTTCTCGGCAAATCTGCTCCCAATTAAAAGACACTAAATCCAGCTAAAGGGAAATCAAGTTGCCACCACACATCCAGAAAGAAAATGTCTGTAAACTCCCGCAGAAGTTCAGAAGGTGACCTGCTGCCCTTCACTGACTGGGCAAGTATTTCTCAGCACTGCTTCCATTTTCTTAGCACAACATTCAGGCCCTGCAGAAGGAGGGTCTGCTATCTCCGATTAAATAGCTCTGAAGTTAACCCTACAGAAGTCCGGCTTAAATGGACTCTTGGACTTCAAGGTCACTTTTGTTCTTCCTTTTCAAAAACATGGAAGGCAATGTGGAATCAAATTTTGGAATAAAAACTTTTTTTAATGAAAAAATAGTGTGTGGGGGAGAAAAAGCAACTCCTAACCAACAGCATACAGTCTTCATTTTTAATACTTTGGACATTTTTAATACACGATGGCAGGTAATAATGTCTTATCTTCCAAAGAAGATATTGCCAGCTTACATGTCTCTGATGGTGAAAATGAGCCAAAGGTGGGGAGCACTGGCTCAAAGGTCAGGGCCCATCTCATGGTCCTGCTGCTTTAGGGCCAGAAAAATAGGAAAACGGTCTTAGAAAGAAACCTCAACTGACGCTGATAACAGCCCCCAAAAGAGTCTGGTGTAACATCACATTTTTATTTAATTTCTAGAACTAAAACCACGATCACCTCCACGTACTTCTGTAATCTTTAACTTGGAAGTTTAAGTATTTATTTTGTAAAACTGCTTTGATTCCTTGCTGACTATATTTTAATGCATAAGTAGCAAACAGGGAGTTTTACTAGCCCACAAGTTCAAGTCATCTTTCCAGAGGTGCAATACTGATATCGTTATAAGTGATAGTTACCGTATTTTCTGACCTATAACTGGGACTCGTTGTGCAAGATGGGTGGTTGTACTCACGGGGACCAAAAAAAAGGTGAAATGCAAACACCTTCAGGAACATCTAGGGCATAAAGTGGCCCTACCAGTTGTTCGAGTTTTCAATGGACATTAATTGCGGCAGCACCTAGGGGCCTGGGACGACACGCCAGAAACACGGACCACTGGGGCCCTGCCTGGGACTCAGAGGGTAAAAAAGGAAACTCCCCTCTTGTGGGTCTATTTTGACATTCATTTCCCAGTCACCATCTAAAGGATCAATAAATAATTCTAAAAATCTTAAAACATAGTATGTAAGATTTATCAGGTTGATTAATCTGTCACTCCCTAAAAGGTTTTGAACTCAGCTCTACGGATATTCTATTTATAGTGACATTGGTTGGAAAGCCATATTTTTTTCTTTTCTTTAGGAATTCATCTAATTAACAGTGATTGTTTTAGGATAACATTCTCAAACACTATGTAAACTAAATAACATAAAACTAACGTAATGGCTGCTTTTGAAATAATAGATTATATTGTCTTCTTAAAATGCCTAACATGTTACTATTAGAGATGACAAAATTAATTAAAAATAAAAAAATACACACACACACAAACAGACACACACACTTGAAATAGTCATTATCTCTTCCATTATTTGCCATTAACTGTTTCCAATTTAAATTACTAAAGGGTATTTCCCTCTTACATTTTACATCAATTGCAGTCTTCAATGTATTTCTCTATAGTCCATCAATTACATGTTAAATATAATACAACCATTAGTATGCTGATTCATCGAACAGATTTTTTAAGTGGCTGTTCCCACAATGAAGTAACAGTAGAAAGAGAGATTGACCTATAATAAAACCAGTCAATACACACTAAGCGATATAATAACAAAACCACAGTTTGTTATTAGCACAGTGGGAAAGTGAGCAAATCTATCTTGAGAGTTAAGAGATGGATTTACGGAATGGTTCACACTTGAAAGGTGTATCAGTTAAAATAAGTAATATTTATCAAGAGAGAAAATAAAGAACATTTCAACCCGGAGGCATGACAGGATAGCAGGGAGATACAAAGTTTTCCAGTGTTTTCCAGAAATTATAAGCATTTTGATAGTGCTGATGAGAGGGGTGGGTGAGTCCAAACAGGCAGTAGCTGAGAGGGTGGGAAGTGTTCTAGACCCACCTAGTAGGCAGCCTTACCGAGACAAGGCAATATATTTGATACGGAGGGTGGAAAATGTGATTTTTGTCAGTAGAAAATGAGTTAGAGAATGATATTCCTATAAGAATATTCTCTATTTTTCTATATTCAATTATAGTTCCATAAATGACACACAGAATCAAAATTACAACCAATTTTATTGATAGGAATACCTAAAGAACAATGACATGGTCATGTTATCAAGATGTCTGTTAAGTCTCATTTATTTTCTTTTTAACTCCTGTGTCTTTATTTCTTCATCTATAAAACTGCTGTCATGACTTAATAATTTTTAACTGACCCAGTTAGACCATGTGTAATTAGACTGTACTAAACTTACTAAATGACCCTTGTTTGCAAGTTGACGTCACTATGGCTCTCAGTTTCCCATGCAAATAGGCAAAGACTGAACAGAAATAAAAACTGAACATTCAGGCCTCTATGACATGAGAGTGCTTGCAACTGGACTTCATGCCTTGTCCCTTACCGTGTGACCTCTCTGGTTTCCACGCTGACAGGGAGTTAGTGGGGCGCAGGAAAACCTACAGTTTGGTGATACTTAGACCTAAAGTCAAATCCTGCAGTCTCGTGGTAAGTTAGTTCTTCTCTCTGAGCCTCGGTTTCCTCATAGAAAAGTGCATTAATTAAAAAAAAAAAAAAGAGCATATAACAACTCCCCAGGAGAGACGAGAACGGTGAATGAGATCACGTGTTTGCATCATGCAGAATAATGTTACACAAACGTTAATCCCTTTACTTCTTTAAACACATCACTGTAAGTGCTGAATCAGCCTTAAAACAATCATTATATAATTTCTAAGAACATTTGAAGAACAAGCAACTCTAAAAGACTCGTAAAATGTATGTATAAGAACATATTATGAAAACACATTAAAATGTAAGAATCACTAGTTTCAGATAAAAAGAGCTACTCATTAAATGGATTGTATATAGATAGTTTCACAAGAAAATATTGCAGGAAAAATACGGGTGAGAGCCAGGTATTTGGATTAAGTGGCTTGAATATTATTAGACATGGAATATATTTTTAAAGTGTCTCTACATTGCACACAGGAAGAACTTGTGAATAACAAAGAAAAAATTATTAAACTTGTATATATTATCCCTTCAATTTGGATCACTAATTTCATAAAATTTGAAAATCTGAGAGATAACATTACTTGGTTTTAAGAAAATGTAAACATTCAAAAAACTTAAAATATTTTATGTTAAGCTAAGACACTAACATGTTTTAAACATTACTATAATATTTCTATAATATATATTATATTGATATCATTGTTTCCTCATATTGAAAAAATGTGATTAAGGAGAAAACCATCTCTGTTCATTGTGCTTCTGTGGGGCTGGATACTGTCAGAACAATCACACCACAGAGTAATGTGGTGTCTAAATCCAACACCATATTATCATCAATCCAGGAACAAGACACTGGTGGTTAAAAAATAATTAATTCTTAAATGTATTGACCAAGTACGAGGACACCCTAAGTCATAAAACAAAGAAGAAACTGTAGTCATAAAGGAGAAGATAACTTCATAGGACTGGGCAGGGCACTTTTTTAATATCTGAATCTGGGTTTTGGCTTTTACTTTTAATGCAGTGTCATATTATTTATTGACCTGCATTTTCATTTCACATTAGTAAATGCTTATTCTGCACCTACTGTTCTCCTCCTCACGAGATAAAGCCACTCATTGGACGGGACGCTCTGGAGGACGGATGATAAACATACAACCCAACAGGCTGTGCAAACCAGGTCGCTCAATAAGGAAATGCAAGAAAGTAAAATAGGCTGAAGCTGTGGTTTGGTTCAAAAGAAACATTCCATCTAGTTGGGATTAAAAAATGAAATTTATGGAACTAGGGGAAAATAGCTAAGGATCAAGTGCAAAAAAAAATGGATGAAATGATTTGCATTATACCTGGAAGAATATGACCAAATACTAGTAAGACAGGATGTTAAGATAAGGTCTTTATTTTAAATGAGGTCAGTTTTAAACAGAGTCTTGAGGGAACACATAGCATTGCTGGTAGAAGGAAGCCCAGGAAAATGGGCATCTAGAGGCATTTCCTGATACTACTGTAATGCCAATTTTGCATCCTCCACTTTATAGCCCCATTTTTCTTTGCATTTTAAGTGCCACTTCCCTCATTTTAGTGTTGATGCTATTTTAAGCCTTAGTCCTGCCCCACAGCAGCTGCTTTGTCAGCAGTGCCCTCCAACGATAGAATCATCCCCAGACAGAATGTTTGCTCTTTCAAATCAGCTCCCTGAGTTTTGGTACACTGATCAATAGTTCAGTGTTTATTATATCTACCAGGCCCTCTGCCGGTGCAGCTAAGAAAAAAGACAGCCGGGGACCCTGACTAGATACAGCTAATCATGTTGGTAGAAGACTCTCGTTTAAAAAGAACTGCAATAAACTCTGATGAGTGTTCTGATAGGGAATGCAGGTGATGTGGTGGACAAGGTGGGATGAGAGCAGGACAGAGGAGACGAGGGAGAGGAATCGAGCCAAGGCCGGCCGGCCAGCAGCTGAAAGGCTGGCCCGGTGGGAAGAAGCTGTGTGTCTCAGAGAGCAGACAGAGAAAAGAAAGTGGGAGAGAACGTGTAAACACCTGCAGAGTACGTGGGCCGCCTCACTCAAGCACCAGGTTCACTGTCTCAGGGAGCTATTACTGTCACCACCGCTGTACAGGTGAAAAATGAACTGAGCCTATAGATGAAACGGTGAGCTCTAAAGTCATTAGGATGCGTGGATCAGGGGGCGGGTGGTGTCCAGCCCAGGCTGCTAGGCATCCGGTTCCTGCCTCTGACCCACTACTGAAGTTAAACTTTCATGACGTAGCCTGCGAACCTTGACATGGAAGCTACAGGCAAAAGCATCAAGTTGTCTTGTCACATGGAATCTATCCTCCTTTCTATCAGAAGTCCTCATCTCTCTTCTCGTGTGCCCTCTAATGTGTACAAGGTCTTAAAACCATGAAGCCCAGACTCAGCTGTGGTGCAAGTATTTCTCCTAGTCATCTGCTGTATCATTTTGGCCCCTGGAAAATTTGATTGCTGCATTTAGACTCAAAAACAAATCTCAGGTGCTTTCTCAAAAGTCCACGCAGCCCTGTGCCGCTTGAATTAGTTGTGGACAAGCGTGTCAGGCCAGGGAAGGGACCCAGTCAACCTCACTCCCTTTCCGCTTCTCTAGCTTTTGCTTTTGGGCATCTATTTTTTGGCAGTCCCTATACTCTGTGCCATTGTATGTTATGATTGCATATGTTAGGGTTTCTTTCACTTCTCTTGCCCGATAGGGGGTGTTAGTCCTGCATGTCATTTATTTGTGTCTCCAAAACCATCGACAACAAGAAGATACAGTCCTGTGCATGGATGAGATTCTAAACGTTACAAAACTTGGCATTCTCCACTTTAAAGCCACCCCTGAGAATATATTCCAGGATATGCGTTCGCCTCTCACGATGTCAAAAATGAACAAGACGAGCGGCGTTAGCAGTGATCTAATAGAATTATGTCAGCACAGCGTGATTACAGGTAACTTTAATTTGAATACTGACTTCCCAGCTGCGCTGCGAGTGAGGGCTCACGGGCAGCCTGGCCATCTGACGAGGGGAGCTTTACACGCGCAGGCTCTCGCCCTTTGCATAATGGAATCTCCTGATACACCACACCATCTAAGTGAGGAAGGCTACCGAATTTTGAATTGAAAACTTTTTATTCAAATTATGTAAAAATATATAAAGCACAGTTTCAGGTCATGGGAAAGCCAAAAGGAACCCATTAAAGTGTGTTCTTCCTGCAAAAATAATTTGTCGACAGCCAAAAGAATTTAAAACTGCTGGTGTAGAAGTGGACTTTGGCACACATTACTTGCAGTTAACAAAATCATATGAGGATTAAAAATATCCTGGATCTTTACAATCAAATGGTTTTTCAACCACGGCCACAAACAACATTCAGAAGGCAGTCATTTTCATGTGCGGGTGGCTGTCAACATCTGCTGTATCGAGGCTTTTGCAACAGTGACAGGATTCAAAAGCCTCTAAGTGGTTGTGATAACACCTCAGCTATCCTTCCATAAAAATCTCAACTCCCAATCTTGTTTCTGAGATTGGCAGTGGGGGTCTCAGGTATCTAAGACAGTGTGTGACCTTTTGAAAAATAAGGAATTAGAATATTTTATTTCTCAGAGCCTTTGAAGCTGATGAGCATTCATGCAAACAAAATGCAAGTGCTTACTCATATCACTAAATAATGTCGATATGACTCTGTTTCTCCCATCAGCGGATAAACTGTCCAGCCCAGATGAGTTTGAGATGCTCAGCAAAATCTGAGCTTCTGTGTAACTTTCAACAGCTCAAGCTCGAACAGGTGCAAAGTCTGACTCTCCGAAGGTCACCTCCTAGTAAGATTCCCACCTCCCTCACGTTCTAAGCCCGGCATCACCTCTGCCTACTCTCTGAGAAAGAAATGTAGCTGTGTGTCCTCTGGTAGAACCCAACCGGAAACCAAATTTGGGATGAGTACAATGTCAGAGGTGAAGTTCACAGACATGTCCCCAAAAGTAATTCTAGTAAAGGAATATATATACACACACACACATATATATATATATACACACACACACATATATATATACACACACACATATATATATATACACACAAATATTTTCATGTTTTCCTGAAAGTGAAATTTCAGAGAACTCAGGAAGACGGCACTTTTGGTAGACTGTCCTCAAACTTCACTTACACTGATTTCCCAGAGGCATTTGGCAAAATTGATCACCTTCCTAGTTGAAACATTGTCTTCAGTTTTCAATGAATAAGTTCTAGGAATGACCACAAATAAACTAACTACTTTTTCACATAGCGTCAGCTTTTTCCCTCAGAAAAATGGAGATAACAACACGATTCATTTATAGTTGTATGATAAAAAGTAGCCATATAAGACTTAGCTCATCAGTACTAATATTCAACAATATTAACTATTAGTGTTCGGAGTTAAAATAATCATCTTTAAATATCCTTATGATTATTTTATATACAATGCCATTGTTCAAATATTTTCCTGTAAGAGAAGGTAGAGTCACCAGAAAAAAATCCAGGGGAAGAAAACTTGGAGAACGCATCTCTGCTCTGCTCATATTTTGAGGGACATGTAGAGAAAAAAGGAATTCGTAAAAGAACTAGGGAGAAGATAGCAGATAAAAGATAGGTTAATTCCACGTCATGAACTATTGAATCCCTGTTGTAGGGAATTGACAAATCTTTTTTAGCTGATAATCAGATTGAATACTTAACACTAACCGAAGACTTTGGACCCAAATCTGTTTAAGCAAGAAATCAAATTTCTGAAGATTTTTACACCGAAATAATGTATAATGATGAGGAAAGTAGCGATTTTCCTTCTGCGATCGAGGAAAGCTCCCAGGAGGATATTCAACTTAAGCTAAATCATAAGAGACAAGGAAGATCTGCACAGAATAAAGTTGTGGGGAAAGAGTGGTTTCAGATGAGGAAATGGCAGAAACGAGGGTTTTAGGCGCAAGCTTCGCTCCGGCTACCGCTGGGACTAGCAGAGGCTCCGGGTGTGAGGAAGCTCAAATGCCAGGGTAAGAACTTTACATTTTATGTTATAAAAATAGTATGTTTTCAGCTGAATCCTTATATGATGAAAGTGATGTTTTGGTGAAACTGATAAAGTAACGGTCTCTACAGTGTTCATTGTAAGAAGATGTATCAGGGAAGAGGTAGATTCTGCAGTTTTAGGAAAGAGATTCAGGATAAAAAAAAAGAAACTGGAGAGACAGAAGTGAGCATGAAAATGATCATTGTGTAATTAAAAAAGATGAAGGAGGAAAAATGTATAAGTATGTTATATATTTATAGGATAAGAGATCAGAGAAAGAAGAGGTATCAGAGGTAATTCCTATGTTGCAAGCGTGAATAACTCAGAGAAAATAATGGCATCTATATAAACATGTGGGTGTGATGTTTTGTCACTGAGGTAGGCTGAGTCGCTGAGACACATCTTCATAGGACCACTGATTACCTCCTGGGAGCCCTGCTCATCACTCGGCTTTCAGTGGCTGATGGTGGCAGTTCCTTGGTAGAAAAACAAGCAAATCAGAAAATGAGAGGGATAAGTCAGAAGTACAAGCTGCGCATAGTTCAGTAAGTAATGTTAATTATCAGTGTTACGTTGAAATGAAATGGTTTTCTTCAAAATTCAAGCATGATTTTTAACAAATATAGAACTATCTCCCCACTTTATGTTCACAACACATAATTTATTGAATCCTCACAGTGTTCAAAGCATCGTGAGGGATGCGGAAAATGCAAATGTGGTCAAAGTAGCACAAAGTCCTTTGAGAGTCAGAGAAGGGAGAAACATCTACCAGGAATTTCACCAGGTAGATGCTACTTGAATGCGGCCTTACAGATGGAAAAGACTGAAAGACTTCAGTGAAAAGGGGCGACCTTCGGCCCGACTGAGATGGTGTGGAAAAATGGCCACAGGTGGGGAGAAAGCAAAGAATTTGAGGGGAATTGTCTAGCTCAGTGGGAACGCAGAGCACACACGGAAGGGAAGAAAATGTGTGAGCTAGGACCACACTGCAAAGGCCGTGAAAGAAGGGCTTTGGGGATAAGGAGTTAGTGCAGGTGCTGAGCTCTGATTAAAATAATAATGAGGCGACACTGGACCCCAGGAAAACACAGGCCTGCCCTCAGTGAACACTCACCCAGGGAGTGAGAGCCTCAAAAGAGAGCATCAAAGAGCTAGGTTGCTACAGTTACCATTAGGGGGGGTATAAAGTTAAGCAAATTGCAGATGATGCCGTTAAGGAATGAACAGCCATGGTTAAAGGAGGAAAACAGACGACATACATTCTCATACTCCACTACACCGGGCGGGATTTATGAACAGACTCTCCCAGTTGTTAAACGCCCACCACGAGGGTTGACGACAGTGACTCTTCATTGGTTTCCACTGTGAGACGGGCTCTACACTCGGTTCCTAACACGTTAGCTAGCATGCCACTTCCCGTTCAACGCCTGCAGTGCCTTCCTGCCGCCTCTGGCAGAAAAGTGAGAACCACTCACCGGGCACCTGAGCTCTCCAAGACCTGACCTGTGTCTCCTCTGCCAGCGCCATCACTGGACATTTCTTACTTCCTCACACCCGACACTCCGGCCACACAGACGGAGTGGCTCTTTGGAACATCGCACATTCTTTCGTGCAACAGAAACTCTGCATTTGTTTTTTTGTTTGTTTTTGGTTTTGGTTTTTTTTTCCTGCCCGAAATGTTTTTCCCCAGATGCTGAGAGGACTGGCTTCATCTTGCCTTTCAAGTTCAAATCTAAAATAAAACTACTTCTTTAGGTGTTGGTTTTCTCTCCCCAAAGAGACTGAAATTTGGCAAATAACAGACACTCAGAAATATCTGTCGGATCAACAAGTGGATGGATCATCTCTCTTTAAAACAACTCAGTCAAGAACTCCCCACCTTCAAGATGAGGAAGCAGAGCTCAGAAACACTAAAGTCACTTCCCCCAGGTCACCAAGATTCTAACCGTCAGAGCACAGCTTTGAAAATTATCCTGAAGCCTTTCCTCCACCCTGCACCATCCTCCTGCATAACGTAGAAACTGATCCCAGATGTTGAGGCCTTCAAGGGAGCTCCAGCATTTGATCTGAGACTTTGAGGGAGGACCTCAGGGCATGATGTAAACAAGAAAACTGCAATGCATTCTGGGAGCAGCTGAAACCCCTAAAGGAAGAAAACATCTGTGAGCAAAGAGAGGCCTTTTGATGATGCTTTTTACGTTAATTGTTTTCTTTTTTTTTCTTCCTAGAATAATACTACTAAAATATTATAATGCTCCTTATCTCATTTAGTCCTTAAGACTCTCTAAGATGGATGTAATCACTGTTCCCATTCACACCAAGGGAATCAAAGATTAAAGGAAATTATAGAACTTGCTTCATTTGTGTGAACAGCAAGAAAGTAGTCAATTTGATTGCAGGTCTATCTGCCTATCTTTCAACTTCAGTTCAATAAATACAAATTGTCATCTACAGGAGTGGGCAAAAGTATGTTTACAGTTGTGAGTACATGAAACAGAGTTTATTTTTGTATTATGTATTTATTTATTATTGCATTATTTATTATTACTATTAACCTACTTTTGCCCACTCCTGTATAGTCTTTCTTTTACCAGACCCCCAAATTCTGGCACTTTTACAATCTCCCCCTTTTTATCAAGACATTTTAATTCAATTCAACAAATATCTATTGATTACCAGCTATGTGTTAGATAAGTCTGCTAACTACCGAAGAACACAGTCATGAGTGAGACAGCTACGGCACCTGCCTTTGGTGCGCTTTAAATTTTAGGATTCCACTGTCTTTTGGGTTTCATCAATGTTCGCTGTTTAATTTAAACAACCTGGATGTGAAATTTCCTGCTTCTCAGAATATACCCTGGGATATGGGTAGAGCTGGACAAACCTCGCCACAGGAAGGTTTGGGGCATTTTACACATTGGCAGGTGAATAGTATGTCCAATATGGCAGGTCTCTCTTAGGACTTGCTGGGGATACTGACGTGTCGTGATGACAAAGGGACAAAGATATATGTACAAACATATGCACAGGTCTGTGTGTGTGTGTGTGTGTGTGTACATTTGGTGGAAGGCACAGGGGTTGGTGTAAAGGGGGGTGTTATTTGGTTCATTTTGCCAAAAAATAACACAAACTAGAATTAAAAGCAACATGGTAAAAACAGCATGGGGAGGAATAGAGAGTGGGAATGGGGTGGTAGAAGCCATCCTGGTAAATTCTAGTTATTGTTCTGCCTCTGGAAGGTACATTTTAGGTATGAAGATCTAACAAAGCACTGGGGTGGGCGGGGGGAGGTGGGTGGTAAAAGAAATTTAAAATCATAAAGTATTTGGTTTGCCCTTTCACTTTGCCATTTTTTATAATCACAAAGTAGGGTTTTACCTGTGTTCTCTGTCAACGCCAAAGCTTTCACCCTAGAAAAAAAAATACACCAAGCATTTGTTCTGCATCAGAAAATGAATGCATGACCTTTCTGCTGTTTTGCATCAGATGATCTTCGTGTTTAGGAAAAATTCAAATAATAAGTGTATCTGCCATCTGTTGAAATCATATTTTTTTATTAAGCTAATCTAATGAGATGCAATCTTATTTCCCCAGATTAACATTGACTTCAGCACCAGGGACCTCATTTCCAAGAATATTGCAGACCCAACTCTCAAATGTTTTGATGAAGCTCAGAAGTTAATCTACAGTCTCATGGCCAAGGATTCTTTCCCTCGATTTCTAAAGTCCGAGATTTATAAGGAACTGGCAAACAGCAAACAGGTTGGAAACCATAAAAAATGGCTCCCTTTCTTGTAAGGAAGGTAAATGACAAACTGTTAATCAGGTTATAATTTGTGGGAAAACAAGTGATTGGACAGAACCTCTTAATCACCACATGTCAAGGCAAAAATGTTCTCCATACAAAGCACAATGGAAGATTTGTTTAGGGTTTAGAAAACATGTCTTTTACTCCGATGGAAAAAATAATATTTTAACTATGAAGCTTGAATTTCTAAGTCATTTGTTTAGAATTTATTCATTTTATCAGGTAGTTAAAAAAATCTACTGGGAGAGTTCAAAGGGAATTTGTAGAGATATAATATACTCAAACCACAAGTGGATATTCTTATGACATTATAAATTCAAGGAACTATATATCTTCATGAGGCTAAGTGGGAGACTGGTTAGCATTATAAACATGATTTTAAATACCCTCTGCATTATTCAAAACCTCAGTTCCATTAAAAAAAAAAAAGGAGAGAAATTCCTCTACCAAACACACTTAGCGTATTCAACTCTTTCTTTTCAATCGGGACCTGCTAGATAATAATGTGGTGAACCAAACTACCGTGGCTCTCCGATTAAAAAGAAAAATTGCAATAATATAACAGCATTGATCAAACTTTGTCAAAATATATCACTTGGTTTAATTTAGCAGCATCACATAACCATGTACGGCAAGGGCTTTGAGGGTGAGAAGATTGATTTTCTTACACTGATAAGAATATAAAGAAGAGAGAACAAATAAGGAATGTGGATACGTTCTTATAGGATGGACTGCATAGCAGTGATTTTCCCATAAAATAAAAATTATTGCAACATTATGTTCTCAAGTAAGTATGGAATTAAGTATCTATTCACTCAGTCAACAGTGGAATTTATTTATAAAACTCAAAGAAATTATAAAATCCATTTATTCTGAGAAAGTCCCACACAGTTTCTTTCTGTATATAAATGTCCTGTGATAAGTATGAATAATTTCATGTTAATATGAGAAGCTATAAAGATTCAACCGATGGTCTGTCTTTTGATTTTATTTGCACAGATTTATTTATCTTTGGTGATATCTCTATTCTGCAGATTATTTGAACATTAAAAAATGAAGAAAAAATAACATGACATGTTTCTACAATGATTCATTTGATAGACAAAATTTTGTCTCCCTTTTGTCATCAAAAATAAACATTTAAACACATGCAAATGGAATATTCCCTGCACACTTGCAAATTTTTTTTTAAAGGAAGGCATAATACAAACTGATTGTATTCAGTGCACCTTAAGGTGCACCTGCTGGAAAATGGCTATATACTTTCCAACATTTAATCCAAAGGCTCCCTTAATCTAATCTCCATTTCAATAGGAAACTTAAAAATTATTCCCAGAGATGAAAGACTTTGCAAGATAGACTGGCACTTAGAAATTAAAATCAGAACCTTCCTTTTAAAAATTAAAAACAATGGGAAGTCGGTCGCTCCCTAAGGTCACCCAGCTGGTAAGCAGCACAGCTGGTAAGAAGTGCTTTTCCCGCGGTGCCAGCAGCCTGTGCCCATGGCGTGGTGGAGGCCCCCACCCGGGACCTCGCTGAGGCCTGGAATCTATGCCCCACTCTTCCTCAAACACCCAGGCACTGGTCCTTCTGCTGACCACTCGAACTGTCCTTTTGTAGCCAGCTGGCAACTTTCTTCTTGTTATCAGAGCAACACTTCACAGGCCATGACTGCCTCTCCGGGTCCTTCTGATGGCACCTAGGAGGCCAGGAGCCAAACTCCACCACCAAGAGCAGGAGGGGCGGTAGGAGACAGAAACAGTGCAGGTGCCGAAAGTTCGCTGAGCACGTAGATGTCGCCTGGCTTTCCACGGGACCCGGCCAAAGAGCGGCAGTGGCACTACTTTGTTCTTGCCCCCTCAGCTCATCCTCCATGCCCAGCTGTAACTACAGGTTTTTTGACTTCACAGGACAGAAAAGAGAACAACTGCAGGTTTGGGGAATGAAAACAATTTTATGTTTTGGTAATATCTGGTAGGGAGAATTTCTAGTAAAACAGCAAATGAATGTCATTCACATGTGGTTCTCTTAATGTCTCTTTTGCTTTGTAAGTTGTTTTATTTTATAATTTATCATTGATGAGTGTTTCTGTGGATGGGATTTTTAAACAAAAAGGATTAAGTTGCAAAAATGAATAAGAACATTAACATTCCTGGTAAAATATTTAAATATTTCACAATTCTGTAATGCCATTTTCTAAAAATATTTGCATTGACTTTAAGAAATGAAATGCTTATATTAAAAATGAAGCTATGTAGTAAAATGGTAATAAAATGACAAGATAGTGACATATATATGACCTTCAAATTATAAGAAGAGTTTTCCCAAGCACAGTGTTTTCCATTTTCTGACAGTTCATACAGAATGTATTTTAAAACAACTTATATTTGCCCTCAATTAGATCAGACCTAAGAAAAATTAAATGATATATTCTTAAATGAATCTTAGCTTCTTTAACAATCCAATGTAGAGCTCTGATCCATGAATTTGTCTACAATTTTCTTTTAAATTTATTTGACCATGAAATAGTGATGATTCATCAATAATGAATAGAGGTTCCTAAAAGTTTATGCAAATACAGTTTCTTAGATTTGCCTAGAAAGGATCTATTTTGGTCTCAATATATGATCAACGGAATTTTTTTTACTGATATTATATTGTAAAAATCTAAAAGTTTTTAGGGCATTACAAACATGGGCTAGGGTCAAACTTTATTTTCCCCAACATTTTTTAGTGTCTGTATAAAATTCATTCTACTTGTCTTCAGTGGTTTACTTTTCTCTAGAGTTTTCTAATCTGTGTGGTGTAGCAGCTATGTATATGGTTAGTACTTCTTTTAAGAGTGTAAGCTGATATAATAAAAGCAGAGAAAAATGTTTTCTGTTTCCTTTCCAATATCCATTCTCACAAGCTTAGTATCGCCGTGGCCTTTGAATAATAGTGGCATTCTGACCCGTAACTGTGGAGAAGAGTCCAGGTTTCTCCCCTGGAATTTCAGGAAAAATTTAATTCCGTTATCCTGGGCTAAAAATTTGGGCTGAATTAACCTAACTTTTGTTTAAATGGAAGCTGATAAACTAACTTCCCAATCACACAGGCTATGTTGCAACATAAACAATATTTAATGTGGAGCTGATCCCCTTCCCCACCACACGGCCGTGTAATTTAGTTCACAGTGACGCCAATTAATTTAGAGTGAACTTCTTCACAGCTGTGTGAAAGGGATGGGATGTTGTCAAGGCGGTCACCGGTGATCACGGGAACTGAGGGCCACCTGCCTGCGCCGCTCCCACTGACCGGTCGGATCTGCTGTCGCATCTTGCTGGGGAGGGACCGGCAGTGATTGTCGTGCCCACTCTGGTTCAGAGCTACACTGTTCCGGAGGGGTGTCAGGTTGTATACGATTACTATTTACAGTACGTATTTGAATATAAAATGCACATGCGTAATTAATTCTAATAATAAATGAACAGACATTGGTGTGTTTCCAAGTATAACAGAGGATGGAAAAATAACATTGTAGATGAACTCATTTCTTTAAAAAAAAAAACACACACATAAGCTCTTCTTGTTTAGTTTGAAATGCAAAATCAGGATGGATGTCTGGTAGAAGAAAACAAGAAGTTCAATCAGGTTATTGTTTCGCCATGAATATTCATGGCCCGTGCTGTATCTGAATTAAAGTCAGCTCCGCATATTTCCGAGAAAAGACAACTGTCTTGTTCAATTCACATTTTTCTCTTGGGTGATGATTGTTTAATTAACTATTCCTGGATATCTCATATAAAACATCATTTCACTGGCATACTTTTACAAATTTTGAAGCAGTTATGGTTTCCTTGTTCTGACACTTTTATTCCTTCTGTGCATTTAGGAAAATAAGTTGTAATATTTGGATCATTAAGTTTGTGAATGATGATGGCTTAGATATAAAATATAAGTATCTGGCTCTTTAAAACTTGATAAGAAAAAATTAAAGGTTTTATAATGTTGGTATATTAAATAGTCTTGCATTTATTTTATTTATATAGATTCCAATTAAAATGTCTTACTTTTAAAGTATCAGTTTAGGCCGTTAAAAGGTACATAGTTTTCTGAATGATGACTTTAAATTGTTGCTTTTTGTTCTACTTTCCAAATGTGTCACATTTACCCAAAGACATAATCATGAATTCAAAAATCATAAAGCTGGTTATCCCTACTTCTTATAAAAGAAATGACAGGAGAAATTCCTATTATTTAGTAGGAAATAATAGATTTTACATTTAATCATTCAAAGCAGAGTTTAATATATGAATATGAATCTTTTACGGGATCATTTCAAAATCTATTATTAAAAACCAAGGGCACTTCAAGAGATTTAAATATTGAATGTATAACTGAGCTGCTGAAGTTTGCTTTCAAAATGCTGTTTATTGTCCAACAATTCCATAGTGTTTTTTTAATAGGACTTCATTTTTGCTGGAGGCAGCCTTGTCGCCACTGGACGGTTTAACCAGAGGGGCTTTCTGTGCAAAGCGGGTGTTTTCGGAATGAGGCGTTTCCACGCAGAGGCCTGGCCGCCCTGTGCGGCTGCCTCGTCCGATACCTCACTGCACAGCAGCTCTTTACCGGTTCGCCTTTGCCAAGTTGCCGAGGCCTTCGACGTGGCCCTGACACTCAGCTGTATTCCTGCCCTGACTGTGTGTGTGTGTTATTTAATTAAGTCATACAGGAACTTTACGGAAGTAAAACTCACACAAAGAAAAAAGGGGAAAAATCACTGTCTTGATAAACATACAACCCTATTAATATGCGATGAGCACGACGAGCTACAAGGATTCGATACTGCAGGTCTCAAATGTTTTGTTTGAAAAATGGAGAGGGTGGAGTACTTCAGAATCCTGTCCCTGGAGTTCTGTCAGGAGAACATCTAGGCTGACTTTTAAGATGAACAACATAGGAAAATCCACACTTAACTGTCCAACACCATGCCATATTAAAACCATGAAAAAACTGATAATTAAATAGGAAAAAGAGAGACAGCCCATTTATCGCCAAAGCTTAAAGTTTTAAAAGTTAAATGACTTATATTCAAATGTAAAATAAGTACTTGTCGACAAAATTATTTTACTTATTAGTAAAGAAACTAGATGGAGAGTAAACCTGTTTCAAAAGAGAATGAGACGGAACTACTTACAGTCAGTTGAAGATGATAAAATTACAAAGTTATACATGAAACGGGCTAATGTTCTAGAGAATAATACACTTGTATCCTTTAACATTACATATCTTTTCTACCAGATATAAATCTATTGCTTCTCCAATGGACAAAAGTCATTTGCAACTTATCAACCTATAAGTTCATCCACCTTCATTGAGTCTGAAGCCTGATCAATAGTAAAGAGTCAAACAATGGTTCATTTGCATGGAGTAGGGCTTGGCAAATGTTTCCTGTAAATTGCCAGATAGTAAATGTACAAACGCATACATAAACAAAGTTACAGTTTTGACGAACTAGTTTTTAAAAGACATTACTCAGTTCTTTCTTCTATATTGTGGTACATAAGATGTTTAGTAACAAATCCAATTGACTTTGTTTCCAATATTGCTATGTTGGGTAGATGTAATCATAGTCTGTCTGTGAAAAGTAGTACCAGTTATAAGGAGTAAATAAAAGAGAAGGGCAGAGAACCAGAAGAAAGAAGTAAAAGGAAATGAAGAAATTCGGACTAGTAAGCACAAAAAAGAAAAAAGAAAAAGATATTTCATCATTTCAAGAGACTTACTAGTGTCCAACAGGAAAAACAAAAAACATTCTGCGCATGTGAATAAGAGAAAATTTGACACAGAGAATTTGTTATAAAAGTGATGGGTGGGCTGAAAAGAGAAGCAAAGAATGATGATGATCAGCACAGACTCATATCAGCAGGAAGCCACTATCGCGTTTAGGGTAGAGGGACACCGGGGTGGGGGGGGGCGGTGGTGTGAGCAGACCTCAAAAGCCCAAAGGGCCTGACAGACCACAGCACCGGGGTGGAAGTGACCAGTCAAAGCTAGGACCACAGGGGGCCTGCGTGTGAAGCATGGGGGAGACTCCCTGTTCAGGTCATCACCCGCGACAAAGAGAGAAGGACAGCACCATGGGTGCCCCCGTCTTCCCTTCACCTGGCAACCCCTGTCTACTGTTCCCAGGGGTCAACACGTTGAACATGTAAAAAGAAGATGAAGGAGGAGAAGGTAAGATAAATATGGAAACAGAAGTCGAGAAAACACAAGATCTAAAGAGGAGGGAAGAGAAGTAGGCACAGTGCACAATAAAGCATTATTAATTCTTGAGAGTAAGCTTTCATTTCTGTAGAGTAGATGTTGCCAATCCCCAACAAACCACCCAAGTTAATCCATGAAGGTCGGTGTCCCAACAGACTGTGAACTATGCCTGGGTCACTATCAACAAACACACTTATCGTTGCTATTGACATTATCACTGTCAGATGCTTTTTAAAATCTAAATTTGCATAATGAACAAGAACACTATTATCTCACTGAATTTGCCCTTTGCAGGTGATTCTAAAACTTAAATATAATAATGAAAGTGTTATGCTTAATTACTTTTATTAAATCTACAAAATGGAATTAAAGGGTATTTAAATCCTCATGGAAGTGCTTAATGACAATTTTTATTTTATAAAATGCCTATATTATGAAACTATATTATAGTTACTTTTAATTATTTAAATTAGGCTTCTTAAAGATTTTAAGGGACTCTTACCGAACTTATTAATAGTTATGATGTTCCATTAATTTAAAATAATATTTCATAGTAATTAAGCCATCCCAGCTTTTAACTATAATTGTATTTGAATGTGAACAAACAATGAATTTTTTGTTAAGCGTGAGTATTCAGAAACTTGCCTTGGGAAAAATACTACTTCTGGGGAACATGAAATATGAGAAAATAATTGAGGATCTTCATGGTAAAAAGTACCTGAAAATTTTTAACTATATAACTCTTTTAATTTAAAATTATACTTCTCTCAATTAAAATATTAAGCTAGAAAAGGAGGACTTTTGGACAAAGCATACAGTGTACTGGCTGTCAAGAGCTGTGCAATACATTATGCAAACATAATTTTATCCTTGCAGTAACACTGAATAAATGTACATATTGCATCATAATGAAACATTTCTCTTTAGTACTCTCCTAAACTTATCATACAACTCAGCCACCAGGAAAGGGTTAGTTAATATGTGTTATAAGTATTTGTTAAAACCAAAGCTTTAATTAATTCTCTGTCGCAATGCTTGAAATAATGTATCTTGCTTTACTATTTTCACACACTGCGAATGACATGATATGTTACCCTACTTCGAAGTGAACAAGTTAGCCAACTACAACGCCATAGATACCACGCCAGCAGAACACACAAGACTCCTGGATCTGAGACGAAAGATGCCATTACGTACAGCAATGGCAGTAGCCAGAGAATCGGAATCCTTGGGCGCGCCTCCCGCGGGGCAATGTGCAAAGGGCCAGGCGACACCTGAATACGCGCTGGTTTGTGTTTCAGGAGAGAAAGCCTGCGCTTAGGGAGCCTGAATCTTTTAAAGTGGGCAGCAGTCGTGCCGACCCTTTCTTCTGGAGAGCGATACTCTTATTTTCCAAGGTTGTCTGCTCTACAGACCGTCTTAAAAAATTAGACTGGAACAAAAGTATCAGTGCCACTGTTTATAAAATGGGCAGGAATGTGAGAGGCCCATGGAGAATTATCTCTCAACCACCACCCAAGCACTAGAAAATAACTAGTCTTAATTCCGGGGGCTCAGACACCTCTGCCCTGTGAACTGTAAAGACGGAGCCGCCCCTGAATCGGCAGGAAGCCATCCCCTGAGATCAGGGGGCCATGATCAGCAGAGAAGGGCGGCAGCCACCTTTTGCCAGAAAAGACACCCTCCATAAAAATATGTCAAAGTCGATTACGTTGCATGAGATGGGACTTTTCTCTTCGGAAGCTCTCACCAAGCCACCGAGGAATGGAGAAGAAAGTGGCCTACGTTTTCTAAAGATGGCCATACTTTCAGTTAAACACATTGCACCTAAAGTAAGCGTCACAAGTGAGACGACTGAACTGAAACATCACAGATCTGGTGTCTGCTGCCTTCTGAAAAGAGGCCGTCATTTCCGATCCTAAATTTAGCAGAGACGGCCTTGGTTGGTGCACGGCTTGCGGCTACGCATTGACCTTACGCAAGGATGCCTGTGAGCAACATGGCCCGTGGGAAAGTCAGCTTCATGTCGCCTGTTGCTACTGTCCTTCAAAACCCTGCGCAGGGGGCATCAAAGTGTCCCCTCCAGTTCTGTTGCAATCCATTGGGGACTATTGACAGTAACACTGAATTCTAGTGTGATACAAATTTTTTAAATAATTAAGCATATTTTTCATCATGAGTGGCTCAGGATGGCCCCTCATCAATCTACTAATTCATGCCGCACAGATACAATTTATACACACACTAAGTAAACTACAGTGAGGAGTTTTAAGGAAAACCAGAATAAAACAATGCGTTAAAAATCACTGAGTTCTGTGTTTTCTTGTCTCATTTTAAAAATTTATACTCTCTCTGCTCCAACCCTAACGTCTCCACAAAATAGGGAACTGTCTTAAATAACCTGACATACTGCTGTGTAAAATAAATGTCTAAGACAGTGCACCAGGCTGCGTGCAATAAGTAATGTCTGTATGCATTTTATTTTGCTTATTATTTTGCGATTAATTCCTTCCTGCAGAGTTTTAGTCTGAGTTGTGTAATCTATTATGGGAACATAAGAATAATCTAAGTTGATGAACTAACGAGAAAAGCAGTTTACTGCTCTGATATAGCCAGCCAGCCATCCGTCCATCCATCCATTTATCCAATCATCAATGTAACCCTTTCAACCACTAATAAACCCAGCACATAATTAACTGTTGAGCCTCTTCATAACCATGGTTGATGAAGAAGGGAATAAGTAGGGGCTTCTCTCATGGGGTCAAACAATGTGTTACTGTCACAGCCCGCACTAGGGGGAAATTGTTACAGGAAGACGATGGTGGAAGGCCCTGTTTGTGAGTTAGATGAGGTGGAGTAGAGAGGTTAAGAAGAAAGAGCAGGTGTGTGTAGTGACGGAACGGTCATTCTTTTGGATCTCAACGAAGTCTAGTAAGTTTTCAGGGAAGGATACATCCAAGTCTTTCCCAAGGGTGAAGAGCGCAGATAAAGCTTTCCGAAAGGCACCTAAGAGTCTGTGCTACAGAGTAAGAAGCAAATTATTAAAGAGTTAGTTAAGCCACACAGTAAAAGAAAAACAAAACAAAAAAAACCCAAAATTTTCTTTTAGAAAGGTAAATATCTAGGGTGTTGAAATACCTTGGACAGGAACAAAACTTCTGCTTCCATATGATAAATGTCTGTGTATAATCTTGTGAATGTAGGCATGTTCACCAAAATGTTCTATTTCTTCAAACTCCATTCTACATACAAATTATAAACAACTCCGAGGCAGGAAACGGTCCTTTCCCAAAGCAGTGAGACAGTGCTTCCTGCACTGGTAACACATTCCGAATACTCCTGTGATGCCTGATCCAAGACCAGAAAACACGACATGCTAGAGCTGGCAGTGTCTGCTTGCCTTCTGTAAGCTACAGGTAAGTCGATCACAAACCCTGAAAGGAGTTGCAAGTACGGTGGCATGGCCATAGCACCTTGGCTGTGTAAGCCGCTCATGTTCCCTATCCACCGAATTACAAAATCACATCAAAGCCTGATTAAAATTCTGTAACCAGTTCCTATGAATATCGACCCGTTCCTCTTACCCACTGCCTTGGTCTGCACCTAGAAGGAAGGATGAGGCACAACCACCAATTTTCACAGACCAGACTCGGACATGAATCTCTCAGTTCGTCCCCAGGTGAGAAGCCCAGAGGGACCCACATGTGCATTCCAGAATGAGAGCACCTTCTACCTGATCATTTCACATCCAAATTCAGACCACTAAAGGGGGAAAAAAACATCTCTAAACGTTTATCCAGTTCAAAGTCTGAACAGGGAAGGGAGTGAAAGGGAACCCTGGTGGAAAATGAAATACTGGCTGCTAATTAGGCTCTTCTGCCAACCCCAAGCAGGGGCTGCTAGCCAGTTCATCTTAATTGCCGAGTGCCAGGGCCTTGGGGGGTCTGGCCCCGGCAGAGCTCACAGCTGTTGCTGTGGGAGCTTCACCCAAAGCAGGGTTTCAACCCCACGGCTCTCCAGCTAACCTCAGTGACACTTGACCCTGATGGACACAAGCCCAGAGAAGGGGCATGTGGATCTTCAACATGTTGCCATAGTACCTAGAATTGATTCCCAATTAACAGTCTTCTCTGAATTTCATCATCTTCCCGCATCTTTTCTACTTATTTAGTTGATGATGATCAAGAGACATGCTGGAGAAAAACACACCAGTGGGAAAAGCTGAGTGCAAAATTGTTAAGACATTATTTAATAAAAATCAGATACAGATACAGATAGATATACACACACACACATATGTATATAAATTTCACACACAAAAATTACCTCTTGCCTCTATTTTAGAAAATATTCCAAAACTTTTCACTTATATAGAAATTTCAAATAACCAGAGGACGGATATATTTTATAGTTTCACCTTGGTAAAGGTGTGTTTCCTGTTATACCTCATTCTCGAAGGCTTTCTGTCAGAATCCTGATAACCGAGACTTTTCAGGGTATATTCTCCATGTACACAGGTAGGAGTAGAATCACATACCTGCCCCTGAGCCACTCTCTTTCCAGGACTGTTTGCATAAATCAGCTGCACCCCCCAGCCACCAGGACATCTCTTCGATGCCTGAAAGCACACCTTTTCAACTCCAAGGCTCTGGCCTTACTCAGGTGCCACCATTTGCATTTAAAACGAACAAATGCTGAATCATATTCTCATTCAAGGCCTTCTGCAAATGTGTTTGCACCCAGGTTGTGGCTGGAGTGTGAATGGTTTTCATATTGCAGTCATTTGCCAAAAAAAAAACAAAAACACGCAAAGACAATTCATAGAAAATGACTGGACCTAGAGACTAATATTTTCCCCTCTGGAAGTATTACTGATTGTTTGACCTCCATTTTTTTTTTCTTTTTTAGTTCTAAGAACACCAATAACAGGTTAGATATTTACTAAAACAAATAATTACATCATTCAAGAAAAAAATGTATATGAATTGGGATATGAAGAGTATATGGATATGAGAGAAATATAGAAGGAAGAGAAGCTTCCACGTCAAGACAGGTAGAAAGGAAGAAAAACAGAGGACATCCAAAAAGAGAAAGGCACATGTTATAAGTACAATACAATTATGGTTACAAAGAATGTAATGGATCTTACTTTTCAATCTTTTGATACAAGCGTCATTACAATCAAGTTACAGGGCACATTCACGCACACTGCCCTTGGTCAGTTTTCTCTCCGATGGTCAGTCAGTCCTGAGGTTTCTGATTCTCTAAAATCATCAGACAATCGCATGGAGATGGGGAAGCAGGTGTTTGGTAAACAAATGTTTTGGGGCCATCTTCACAAGGAGACACAGGGAGGCCTTTGGTCAAGTGGGCCTTGCTGGGCCCCTCCTGTCCGTCACAGCCAGCTCACATTAAAGTATAATGATCAAAGATTTACCTCCTTTCCTGGAGCAGGTCCTCTCTCTAAATTCTTTTATGCAGTTAGGAGGACGGTTAAGGTTCTTCCTAAGACTTGCGTTTCTTAAAGATAACCAGCATAGCATAGTGTCCCCAAAAGGCCTATTTTGTGGTAGCAAACTCTGCTCCCCCTCACACACAACTTTAACACAGACATCAATGACAGAAACTGTTAAAGGTTTGGCTCACTCTGGTCCAATCGTCATTCCAAATGGAGACTGAGCCAAGAAATGAAGCGATGGCTGAGACTCAGAAGGGCAGCAGTGGGAGAGTCAGGAAAGGTCACCAAGAGCACAGACGTGTCACCAGGGACCAAGGCTGAGACCGCCATACCCTCTATCCCCAGTTACCACGTACGGATGTGAAAGTCGGACGGGAAGACGGTCGGTAGGGAAAAATCAATCCACCTGAGACGTGGGGTTCAAGGGAGCCCTGCGGAGACCCTGGGTGCCAGGAGGGTGACCTCGTGGGTCCCGGAGCAAATTGAGCCTGAAGCGTCCCTGGAGGCAGAATGGCAGCTCTGAGGCTGTCCCACCTCGGGCACGTTGTGAGAAGGCAGGTTGTCTGGATAAGACAAGGATGCTGGGACAAACAGGGGCAGCAGGAAAGAGGAGGCCAGCTGGGAGGTGGATGGAGTCCGTGAAAGGGGCCGCAGGTTGAGTACGCGGGGCGGGGCGGGGCTGTGAGGACGGGACACTGTGGGCGTCGCTCATTCGAAGGGTCCCAGGAGCCAGAGCGCACTCCATGGCAAATCTCTCTCTCTCACGCACGCACACACGTTCAGACACACCGCACACACTTAACTATTCAGAACATCTCAACTCCCTACTTCACTGGAAAGCCTTTTCTTGGCATAAACTACCCTGCCCATTAGTCCACTTATTCAGACTGATCGCTACTTTCCATATTAAACACAGAAAATGTAGCTTAATAAATGCTCCAGGACACCACGGAGGGAACACTACACACTTAGCACATCAGAGTTTGAAAACGCTGCAAAGTAACTTTTAAACTGCAAGAGTGTCTTTGAAAACTAAAGCAACTTTATTCAACTATACTCCTTCTTGTGATGAGACTTTGTAAGAACACAGCGAATTGCTCTACTTTCCTTCTGAACAGGAAAAACTCATTTTCTATCCGGAACATTCCATGGAGCTTTATTTAAACCGCAAGCGTTTGGCTGAGTGTGTCTGAAGCACTTCAGCACCTCTTCGTACGTCGCCCTTCAGAATGCGTTCAGCATTCAGCGAGACCCACAGAGCATAATCTATTCGCGTGGTACCATTTGGAAGTCACATTTCTTTCTATAGAGGTTCAGCTGTGATTCAACATTCTGCGGCACTCGGGACCTGCGTCAGCCTTAATTTCTCTAGTGGCCCCACTGGGAGAATTCATCCTCTGCATCTAAATCAGCACATTTGCATACACAATTTATTCTTTATATTGTCAAGAACCTCTTTTTCCTGATTATCACGTTTAAATGCAAATTGTTCAATACACTGCTAGTCTGTTACAGTTGCGGAGAAATCTTCAACGACCAGGGATTCCATAGGTTAGGGGTGGCTGCAGAAGTCATAGGAGCTTGTGTTATCACTATTTTTAAAAGTACCTTATGCCTAATTAATAGAAGCTTATTTTTGCTGTGATCGCCCACGCTAAACCGAAAAAGGCCATGTTGGATTATAAATACCCTTTGGGAAATTATTCTTAAATGTTGTGAGTTTGGAGAACGCTGTTCCTCACATAAAATGTGACCGATGTCTGTTTTAGGAAAGGGAGCTATGTGATGGACAAGGGGCCAGAAAATGGCTGTGGCGGCAGGTGGGACGCCCTGCTTTTTGACTCGCTGAACTTTAACCCTCAGCAGAACTGGAAAGGGAAAATGAGAACGATGTAGACAAAAGCAGCCCAGCCCAAAAGATAGATACAGAGATAGAGATATTAAATCAAAGTCACAGTTTCAATCTGTTGAACCAAATCTATGGCATGACTGTGTGTGCATGTGATAAAGATTGTTCTCCATGGTTCGCGTGGTGTAACAGTCTTCATAACGACAACGACGTGAACTAAACTCAAAAATATATATGCTATATAGAAATAGGTATTTTATACACAAAGGTAGAAAGATTTATTATTGGCTATGTAGAAATATTCTTAATACAATATAATTCACCGTAACTAAGATCTAAAATACTTTCACAAATATAATCTCATACCGCACTCCAATACAAAATCGTATCAGAGGTGAAGAGGAAGTTTAAGCCCCATTTTACAGAGGACCAGAGGCTGATTTTTGGATTTACAATATAGTGAGCTCATCAAGCATACGAAGGGCTGGCCCTCACCCTGCCTTTTCCCAAGGGTTTTAAGTGTGTTCAGTTGTCTTCAATTCTCCAAGTCACTGTATTCCCTACTGAGAAAACAAGGGAAAAGGCAGTAAATCATGCAAAATTGATGTATTCACGTTTCTTGGTGTCCTTGTAAAAGCTGAATCATAACTGAATGAATGAATTGTAAAGAGATACATAGGTAACGATACAGATTCCGTTTAAATTCTCGCACAGCAATAACATATTCAGAAGGACACCGGTGCCCTGGGCGGCCCCTTTTCCTATCTGACCTGCCCACTGAAACCGAGAAGCTCCTCTGACGGCACAGGAAAGGTCTTAACTGAGAAGTGGCTGAAGCGGTACACTGTCCATTTTAAATAGCATATCGGTCACATAATACAGCCAACGAATGTGCGACCGTTTAGCATGTTTAACAGCTGAGACGAAAAGAAAATTAAAAAGAAAGCTGGATTCAGGAGGAGCGGTTGAGAGTGGACTTTTAAAGAGTCACAGATTCTTTTTTCCACTTACTATTCTGAACCGAGATGTGTCTATTTACCAAATGCTTGCAGATCTAATTTTTCATTCTTTTAGACGTTAAAAGCACCAGATGGTATACAGATATCAGCAGTTCACATCATTTAATGCACAAAGGAAAAGTTTGTTTTTGGGAAAAAAAAAGAAAACTTTGTTCTAACTTTTGTCAGTAACAGCCATTCGAGATTCTGCAATGCAGTTTCTCCTTCAGAATTTTTCTTGACAAACACTATCAATTGGTATTCCTAAGTCACTGAAGAAGAAAGACATTGCAATGAATCTTTGCCATTAAAAAAAAAAAGCTGAAATTTGTTATGGCATTTAAGTGTCTCTGGATAACTAAAGAGTAAGCCAACTCGATGAAATAAAATTCAGTCTTTCAAGAATGAATTTTCTTCTTTGACCTTAAGATGATACCACACTCAAATCCCCAACTTTATCAAACATGATGCGACCCGACTTAGATGCTATTTAAAACCACTAAACCTCTCCCCAGGTGAGAGGGGACACAGTATTTCTAGATCAGAGATATTAACCCCTTGCCTAAGGAGATTGATTTCTTTCCCTGTGGGTTGAAGGTATCTATCCAGAATGATTTCCTGCTTGATCAGAGATGGCAGACGAGCATCTAAGCACCCCCTCATCTCTCTTCCTGTTTCCTGAGAGGGAAGGCCTGGTTGCTGAGCAACAGATGTCTCGGAAAAGCACACAGCTCTCCATCTCCCTCAGTTAGGAGAAGGCAGGCAGCTGAAAGCTAACCTGGCTGCAGCGGGACACCGGGAAGGGGCTCTGGCCCAGCCACCCTCCCAGGACGTTGAAAAAGTGGCCATCAGCCTAGGGTTTGCAGCTGTCTTGTTGCTCAACTGCAGAATATCCAATGCCTTTGTGATAACAGTTACAATATGAGAGAGAATGAAATGCTTAAGAAGGACTGAAAATAACCAGCTTAGTCTCAGAACCTTTAATAAATCAAAACAGTGTTGTTTAGTTGCAGGGCAATTACCTTTGTGTTCACACTTGGGGCACCCTGAACAGGGTAGCAACATCTAATTTATGCATTTTATTTACTGACTTATTTATCGACCCATGTGTCTGTTTATCAATATATTGATCCATTGATGTTGGGGGATATTTGGTTTGTTATAGGCACATGGAACAAATTCCATCTGAAGGTTATTCATTAGATTTTCCAACTTCAATTGTGCTGTCCTGCTGTTTATATAACTGATTTTGTATTAAAAATTCACTCAGGGTTCCAGGAATTAAGACATTTGTTGTTGTTTTCTGTGAACAAAACAGTAGCTATGTCTATCTAAGCTATAAATTGTTTTAAATTTTAGCATCTTTTTGTCATCAAAACTGAGTTCCCTGCTCTTCTTTGGTAACGTTGTTGTGCTGCCCAAACCATTCAACAAATCAGCAAAACTCAACAGACTTGTTCTTGCTCTATTTCGGGACTGAAATGACTTGAGATTTTATAAAAGATAGATTGAGTGTCTTTGATGAAAGGAAAAGATAGGAGCGCTTTGCCAAAGTGCTATATTAAAGTAAGGGAATAAATTCTTTCCACTGAAGAAATATGAGGTATAACCTATTTCTCTGAATCATTGGAATCAGCCATGATAGAAACAGACACGATCTCACCTTCATGGAGCGTGTAGTCTAGTGAAGTTGATGGACTTTTTAAAAAAGTTATTATGTGCCTATTATGTTTACAGTAGTAAACAAAACAGACAGACACAATCTTAGCTCTCAGGAGCTCACAACTGCAGCTGGAAGAGGCAAACAGTAAACAAAGACACAGTCATATGTCAGATTGCAACCAGTTATATGAAAACGGGATGGAAGAAAGGAAGGAAGGAGATAAAGATGGACATATAACACCATGACAATGCAGGGGAGAGGCGAAACATCAGGGTCTGGTTTAAGAAGGTGACGTTCATGGCTGCTGTAATAAAGAATTTGACTCATTTCGATGTTTGACCTCTGACAGCATCTCAGCCCTGTATCTCCCCAACTTTCCTCTTGCTCTACATCTGGACAGCCAATGAGAAAGCCAGCTTGCTCCTCCCCTTAGGGCCAGTGGGAAGTTCAAAAGATGCATGCCTCTAACCCTCTCGGGAGCCCACTCCTCACTTATGCTCTCTGGTCATGAGAAAACCAAAGCTGTCTGCCTCTCCCTCTCTCAAGCCATTTATAGACCAAGCTGGGAGCCAGTCCTGCTGTCCCCAGCAGTCCTCCTTATGTGAGTCATACATCTCTTCATTCCCTCCCGGTGTCCGTGCGCAGTCAGCAGTCTCAACGTCGGGCCACATTCTCGGTGGGGAAGGTGACCCCACCCTCCATGGGGCAACAACAGAACAGCTACCTAGATTTTCTCAATTAGCTACAGAAATTTAAAACATTTAGGGAAGTGATTTGATCACTGTTACACAACGGGTTTAACACTTACTAGTTAGGGTTTTTAGTAGTTACCAAAACAGTAACATTGAACAACGAAGACACAGAAAGTTCTAGAATTTCAGCTGAGAACGATTGTCACAAACTCTACCTATATGTCTTCACAATTATACTATCTTCTTGTAAGCCACTTAACATGTTCATGAAATAAGAGGATGTAAGTAAATCATTTTACTGGCTTATTCCAACAAAACATTCCTCTAGAACACATACCCTAGTCACAGGAGAAGCCTGAGAAGAAAGTACAGAACTGCAAATATTTATTCCGGCTGCAAAACATTTCAGACGGATGCCCGCTGTCTGTGTTATGTTTCTCTCTCCAAAGTTCTCCCATGTGAACCTCTGATGTTTCTAATTATTCAAAGACAACAGCCTAGTAGGAATGTCCAACCTCGGCCAAGGTGGCTACCTGTGGCCCGGGGTGGCTATGAATGCGGTCCAACACAAAATCGTAAGTTTACTTCAAACGTTATGAGGTTTTTTTGTTTTCATTAGTGTTTGTGTATTTCATGTGTGGCCCAAGATAACTCCTCTCTTCCAGCATGGCCCCGAGACTCCCAAAGGTTGGACATGCCTGGCCTTTTGTGAACACTGACCTATCGCTGGGATCGCACTACACTATGTGTGCATCTCCACGTGAGGGAAGGAGGCTCTCAGCCCAGTCCACCTCAAAGTCAAGGGTGGTGACCAGGAGGAGCAGGCCGACCTTTCAGAAAGAAGATGAGAAGGGGACTGGGCAGAGTGGTTGTATGTCCAGGAAGAGGTGGTCATTAACTCCAGGGGGCGCACTCCTAGGTAAAGAGCGATACCAGAAACCTCAAGTCCTGAATCTTAAAATCAGAGGTATTTCCTGAATAATATCACATTACAAATTGACTTCTTTAGCTACAGTGGCTTTAAATTACAACTATTTCAATAGAAAATGTAAGAGGTGAGAGAGTTTGCCCTGAGGCGGGCGTGTCATGCATTATTTAGAGCAAAATCGAAGTTCTATCATAGCAACAATAAAAGGAGGGAACGGGGGCCATGAACACAAAACCGCCTGTGTATCAGCTGCTGAAGTGACTGCCCAGGCGCCTTTAAAAACAAAATGCAGATTCTCGATCCTCACGTCACCTTTTTCTGCCCGTTTAATCTGATTTAACACAGTCGCAATATTCTGTCCAGGTAGCTGAACTGTACACAGGGCTTTCTTACCTTCAAAGCGAGCTCTAAACACGGCAGTGATCTGAAGAGGCTGCAGTATTGGAAAGGATTATGTCCCAAACTGTAATTATTTAATGGATGATGATTGTAAAAACAGGAATTTAGTGTTAAAACCATGCTTACTGCTTGGCCTCATGAGATTGGGGTGAACCTATCTGCTTCTCCACCCATACTTCAGCAAAAAGTAACCCCAAATCACATTAAAGCCAAAACAGCCTCGCACAACCTGGAAACGGCACGGGCTTGCATTTCGGTTTGACCGTGTCACCTGAAAGTCAGGAAAAGCGTCAGGTTATCGCTTAGAATTTCTTTTCTTGAACCTAAATGCAACGCTCCTATGACACCACTTCAATTCCATTCATTTTGCTCTTTTTAAAAAAAATTTGTCCAAAAAAAAAAAAGCTATTAGAGTTTAAAATGCAAAATTATTATCAAGCAAAGGACTGCGTGGAACCTCCCTCTCTTCTCTCTCAGGCCTGTTGGCCCAGCTGGAAGAACACAGTAAAGTCTACTTCAGCCTGGACAGGGTGGAGAATTCTCTCCTTCTCCACAGCGAAGCCGCTAAGACGCTTTGTCCTGCTGTTACATTTTTTAAACTTTGAAAATCCCCATGTGGGCTCTTATTTTTCACAATGCCTTTTTCACTGAATGTTATTATACCTTCTAAGGAAAAAATCCAAGTTTTGCGTTGAAACTTTCACTTTCATGTCACTGTTATTTTGACCTCAAAGAATAATCTACATTATTTTGTTTTTTTCATTTCATGTAAATATTATGCTCAACTTATATTCTCAATATATTGTGCGAGAGCCTGATTGCTAAACTATATAATCTCTCAAAAAACTTGAGAGGAAAATGCCCCCCCTTTAATATTGGAGAAATAAAAATGTATATGAGAACACTAAATGAGGCAAGTATTTTCAGAGCTAAGAGTAAACATTAACTTCATGGTGCTTTTCAGTGCAGCTCCCAGTCTTTTGGTTCTCCTCACCTTCTGAGTACCTGAGTCATCAATAAACACTGGATAAATTATTATGAAATCAATCCCGTCTGGGAAACAGTGCATATAAATGCTCTATGAAACTATGAATAGAAAGATGCTTATACCTTGAGAATTATCACTGTGACTTCCACTGCTGCCGCTATTGGAAACTATCAATTGTCTAATAATTTACACATCCAATAAGCTTTGATTTGTTTCTATAAGACTATCAACTATCACTCTGAACACAGTGTTTCCGGGTAGAAAGTTCCCACAGTATGAACACAATACGAATATGCCCAGGCTGAGGGGTCCCATTGCTGTTCAAGCAATCCTTATATATGCTGTTATGACAACTGCATAAATAATTATTACGAGAGGTGCAAATGGAAGGTGTGGCACCCTGGAACACTGACATCTCTTTTAAAACAGGAGCTTTTTCAGTGCAACCTTTTGGTGCCCCTGGGCCACTGTGGAAGAAGAGGTGTCCTGGGCCACACATTAAATACACAAACACTAATGAAAACAAACAAACAAAAAATCTCACGTTGGAAGTAAATTTACGATTTTGTGTTGGGCCGCACTGACAGCCATCTGGGCCACATGCAGCCCACAGGCCGCAGGTTGGACACCCCTGAATTTGATGAGAATAATAATCACGTCATGAAGTATGGAAAACTCAGTCGATGTGAGTTTATGCCAATAACGAATGATTCAAGGACAAGAGTCTGTGCCCTGTCATCATTTATGTGCTGAATTCCTATAAATTGCCTTAGAAAGCATTCTAAGAAAAAGTGGTATCATTTGATAAAACCGCAATGCTTGTTAAATAATTTAACATTTACGGAGACTGCTGTTCTCGATAAGATTAGGTGTTACTACCAGAGGCTCCAAGGAGAAGGCGCCTGTATGTCCGTGACCTGGAACAATACAAAACAAAATCAAGAGGGTTTTTTTTCCCTATAATGCCAAAAATTTCTCCAACAGAAAGTTGGAAGGGCATGTTTTTTATTCTGTCTCATGTCTTAAGCTAAATAGTCATAACAATAACAACAAACATGGGTTTGGAAGAAAATAAATTTTTCACCAGTTGTTTATTCACGCAAGACTTTGTCGCAGCGTGTGGGGCTCCCAGGGTCAGCGGGAGCTGTCCCTCAGGCACAGTCACCTTCAGCACTTAACTGCCATTCAGCACGTATTTAGAAGTAATTTTGGAAATTAAAGTAGAATCATAACATCCTAAGTCGTCATATCTCACATTCTAATACCTATTACACTTTGAACAGATATAACTTCTTGTCTTTTCAGTGTTTAATAGTTTTGCATTTCTCTTTTTGAATTTCCTATAATAGAAAAGATACCACCTCTAAAGGTATTCAACAAGTCTAACAGATCATACCCATTCACCCTCAGATACTCCCAAACTTTTCACACTTGCACATACAAACAAACAAAAAGCAATATTTCCAATGCGGCGATTTTCAACCACTCTGCCACAGGAACTTATAAAGCACGCAACACCAGACTATTTAGTCAGGGGCACTGACCTCTTTTCCCTTGGATTGTCGAATAAAAAAATGATGGCAGCCAACACAACAACAGCTGTCCAGTGTAAACGAATCAAAATTATACCTATTTTTCCTCAGACCAGCAAAAATGTAGCTTTTTTTTTTTTTTTGGTGTGCCACAGGATTTTAGTACTTAGTTTATAGGTGCCATGAGATGAAAATTGCTGTTCTAATGGAGTATATCTATCTACTCATTCTTTGGCTAGTTATTTTTCATTCTGCCCTAAAACACATAAACACCCCCCACACACACACACACCACATAAATACACAATTCAGGATATCAGAAAAAGCGACCTTTTTTTTCCATGTGAAAAACTGGCAGCACTGTTAATACTGAAACCATTTTCTTAGACCTTTTAGAATTGCTCCAGGCCAACTTTGACAGAGACTTAATCTTAGTAACATAAACAAAATTTCTGCTCAATAATTCATTCATAAAAATAGAGGGAAGGACGGGCAGCAACTGCAGACACTAAGTCACGCCTTGGCTCCTAAGTACGATGCACAGTGACCCCCCTGGCCGTTCCACATGAGCTCGTGGATCCCTACGAGAGACACAACTGTGATTTCACCAGTTGCTTATTCGGTAGGTTCCTTGGAAACATAGAAATTTTAACTCTAGATGTACGGATCCTGAGTCAGTATTTGAAGTTTTCTGAAAACTAAAGCATATATTTTATACACATTTATATGCATCTATAATAAATAAATATCATACAATTTTGTCCCATTTTATATATAATATTAAAGTGAATAAGTAGAATCAATAATTTTAACAACATTGCTATTGAGATTATTTAGCCGGTTATGAAAAGTGATATTTTTAGTGGATTTTTTTCTACAGCACTTAACTAAATCAAATCATTTTTGTTAAATATTTATTCAGATTATTTCTCTTCATGCATTGCAAAAACTTGTTCTGTTGAACTTAACTCCATTTATTTCAACAATTTCTTCAAATGATTCAAACAGAAATTGTTTTATTTAGCTCCCTTGTGAATTGTGAAGTTATTTGTACTCTAGGGTCCCAAAAGTAACACGAGGGTATGTTCTTCTCCTTGACAACCAATCACGGATTCCACAATAACTTACATGTGGCCCTTGGATTAAAAGAAAAATTATTTAACCCATTTTATTAAACTGTATTCTCTATAACACTTTACCTTTAGATTCCTTAAATTCTGTTATTTATTTAAGTAAATTTTTATTCTTTTGTTCATTCCTATGGTTTTAAAATATGTACATTTTATT
Source organism: Mormoops blainvillei (assembly GCA_004026545.1). Taxonomy (NCBI): domain Eukaryota; kingdom Metazoa; phylum Chordata; class Mammalia; order Chiroptera; family Mormoopidae; genus Mormoops; species Mormoops blainvillei. Next base: position 77,382 of record PVJD01003522.1, on the reverse strand, counting down.
CTGTCATTTCAAGATTTTTGTGGAGAAAATGAGAATGTTCCTTCCCATCTTCAAGAGCTCTGGATTTCTGTGTGTAAGCCTTCCAGGTTTCTCCCCGCACAGCCCCTCGGACCAGGGGCTCCCGGTCCCTAGTTCCTCCTGCACGTAAGCATCTCTGTTCCTTCTAGCTTCAGCCCACGGATGCAAGAGCAAATCATTACAACGGGCTTCTCGGATTTGGCACAGGATTTGACAAACATGCTTTGGGGGTCACAGAGGATAAGAATGTGAGCGACGGGTAGCAATGACCCCCTGTCACAAAGGCCATCCTCTAACCCCATCATATACATCCCGTCCTGCTGACTTCAGAGGAAGTCATGGACATGTAAGAAAGCAAAATCCGCCACTGGATTTCTAACACATTTCCAATAACACAGGAGACGCCATGCTTCTCGGTGACACTGGGACCTCCAGGTTCCAAGTGATGACATGTTTCTTATTTGGTATTTAAATAACATCCATTTTGGTGAAGGATTCCAAATGGATACGATGTGGTCCACAACGCCAGAAGACTGTGGTTTCAAATGCTCAGTGAATGAAAGACAAAATCGTCACACATTTATGGCAAGTGTTACAAAAGTCAGAAGTCGAGTCAGCAGAAACTAACAAGGCAATCTCTGGAAATGTTAGAATAGCAGAGAAAATTAGAGATCTTTTGAAAACATGTGTTCTTTTCACATAAGAGAATATCCAGGTTCAGGAAACAAAATGAGAGCCCAGAGTTAAAGAGCTAGTTAGTGACAGGGCCGCGCATAAACACCAAGTCCTTTCATTTTCATTTTGATGTTTTCAATCTCATATCAGTGAATTGTAAGGAAAACAAACATATCATTTAAACTTTTATGATTTCCAATTTCCTCTACTACACATCCCATGCTACACAAATCGAGGGTTGCTTCTCTAGATCATTATTTTATCAACCACATTTTTCTTCTTTACAGTCACGAATTCCAAGTAATTTTTAAATTACTGTGGCTCTTGAAGTCCAAGTGTATTATTACAAAACGTTTCCTGATAGATTGATTACTAAAATTTATGGCAATGATCAATTTAAAAGTTTTTATTCCTTCAGAGTCTCTTTTAATATTAAAAAATATAACCTATAGACAGAAATATACTTTGGGATTGACTTGTTGTTAAAGATTAATAAGCTCAGCTATGTGACATCCTCTGGTTTCCTTGTCATGGAACTGCTCAAGTGTCTTTAACCGGAAGACAAAAATGGCAGGGTAGCCTCTGGTCTCTAATTAGTTTCACGCCCATCAATCTAGCATTCAGACACAAATGAGTTTGCAAACCTCAGCGGACTTCTTTGGAAAATGCAGACACTGGTTGACTTTTGGTTGGTGCCTTAAAAAATAACCTGGGGACATGGTGCCTCTTTTATACCTGCCTGACTTCATAACGGAACAAGTGTTCCCCACAGCTTGCAGGTATTAGTTGTTACTTTTGAAAAGAGCAGAGCCTCTTGAAAATGCACACCTGCCCATAATACGTGCATGGTACAATAATGAATAATAAATGAAACATCACAACAGTGTTTGCCTTTTCCTCTCATGTAAATGATGATGGGACTACGAAAGTCCCATAATGAATTTAAATATTGAACAACATTGTTCAAGAAAAAAAAGAATAGATGGATGCTATAGAGGACTGGTTCTAGAAATCACAAGGCTTATTTGAGATCAGCATCTGTAATGATTCATTAGGAGAACGAATGAATTGATTCTGTGACTACACCAATACAAAGGGACTTTGGGATACCCAACTCTTCCCCACTCATTTGCAACTCTAACTCCTCCCTCTATCAACAGTTGGTTGCCACAAACCATGTCTGGATTCCAGAAGCAGAAGATCAAAACTGGTGACTTAATCTCAAGGGTCACAGACAGGTTGCCTTATTGTGGAAGCAGAAACTAAATAATTTATGCAACGATAAGGAAAAGTGCACGCTGCTGGCACGGTTCGGATCATGTTTGTTCTGAGCCCTTACTGGGAAACCGTGGGTGCCAGGTCACGTGGCAGGTACTTTCATTGATATCTCATTTCCTCAACGAAGCTCCGAAATAAGTATTCTCCTTCCTCCTACAGATGGAGAGATTAATGCACAAGAGATGGGGGAGCTTTTCCCAAAGTCATTCAGTTAGGAACTGGCTGCGCTAAGATCTGACCCCAAGAACCTCGATATTTTAATCACTGTGCTTGCCGCCTTTCAAAATAGTCATGGGAAGTCTGTAAGCTAGTTTCAATTCCACTCAGTCTTAGAGACATTGCACATTTGCGTATTTTTGACAAACTAAATACAACCCCGTTCCTTTGACTTTGGTCAAAATTGCTTCAACTCCAAGTGGTAACACTAACTGATTGCATATGGCAATCAGGGGTCTGTAGAAATTGAGGGATGCGAGGAAAATATGACTTATTCATCTTGCCTCACAGCTAGTCGGCAGGAAAGTTAAAACAAGAAAGCCCGGTTGGTTTCTTTCTAACATGTCCCTGAACTTCCACCTACTTTCCTTAATATAATAGTCCATCAGAATTCCCTTCACACAATGTTTTATATTTCTCACTGCGCTTTCTGACCTTAGCACATTTAAAATATCCGGAGCTAATGCTTTAAAGACTTGCGAAGTTTTAAAGTGGTTTCTATGATCAAAAAATATGAAGCAAGGCAAAACCCACTTTTTATCCAGTCAGTGCGTCCTTTGGTAACATAGTCTGTTCCTTTCTTCTAACGTGACGGTGCCCAGGTGCGATGGTGTAAAATACCTGATGAGGTTTCGCTGCAGAATTCAGCCTTGCGGTAGGCTGATAGGAAAAATAATAATAATAATGTTCACAAAAAGCCCACCTGGATCAAAATTTTCATTGAAGACATGAAAGTCAGCAAGAGCTCAGGTTTTGATGAAGAGCTGGAGATGCGCTGCACACTCACAGTGTTTCATTTCTACCCTGAGATGCTGGGCATGTGGAAGCCAAGAAAGAGAATGTGATCAAACAGCCCGGCTTGTATGTGACTAAATTGATAAAAACCGTGACAACCTAAATCTAAATTATAAAGCACATTTATGAAGCCCTATCAAACTGAATTGCTATCTTTTGGTGTTATAAACAGAAACTCCAAACGCTGAAATGGGCCAATACATGAGTAACGAAGAAAGGAAATTATGGTTCTACCAATCCAAACCTTTGCATTTTGAGATTCTTTCTCTCACATCCCTAAGATCCACAGGAAGACAAGGTTTGCCACCTACTTTGAGTGATTTGTGAGAGACGACAAAGGTACCGTATTACTCACAGAAGAAAGCTTACTCATTTGGAATGCTGATAAGTTATTTAAAACTGTGACTAAGACTGCAATACGTAGCATAAGATTATTTGTTTGCACTAATGAATTGTCACAACATCCCACAAGTTATTCACTGATTGTAACTGGTAAAATTAAAAATGTTCGATGGTGACAGATATGACACGTACGCCACTTAAGTTAATTTTAAACTGTCATCGGATAGGTTAAAAACACTGGAGATGTAAATCGAAAACTGAATGGCCAATGTGTACGATGATTTTAAGCTTAAGTACTTAACATGAGAAATTATACAGTACAAAAAGCCCCTGAAAGGTTTCAAAAAGTTGACAATTCCATCCCATGTAGTGAAGGACAGGAGAAAGAAAGAACATAATCTCGTGTCACACACTTAAAATTTTATGTATGGTTGGTATTGTTGAAGAAGACTGGACATGCTGGAAATGTATGCACAACAACAGTTTTAAATCGTAGGTGCTGGACAGAAAATTGTCTCGGTTCATGGAGAAATAAGGAGCCTGAAACAGGATATAAGCCAGCTATCCTGTCACTAAGCAGTATCTAGTTCAACTGACAGACTTTTCAACACAAGACGTCCTCAATGAAGAAAGCACCGTGCAGCCTGACCTCTGGTACAAGCTCCCTCTCTCACTCGAGACTGACAATAACTGTGAGTGACAATGAGCTAGCGTGGGGAGGGGGGTTCCGCAAATCGAGGGCTGTGAGCCAGCTCCGACCTGCCACCTGTTTCTGTAAATAACATCTTATTAGGGCACAATCATGCCCATTTTGTTGATGTTGTTGTCACTGTCTATGGCTTTTCTCACTGCAAGGTCACTGCAAGGTCAGAGTTGAGTAGTACTTGCAGTGAAGGCTGTCTGGTCCACACAGCCTAAAATATTAACCATCTCCCCCTTTAAAGAAAATGTTTGCTGACCCCTGGACTGTAGCATAAATACTCTGTTGAATGCTTTTGGAAAGGGCAGTTGAAAATCAAAACAAAATCCGAATAGAGGCATGGGTAGTGAAATATCTCTACATATGCATGTTAAAGGCCCATATTGTTCATGGCGGGCCGTTCTGTAAACCAAGTTACACTTCAACAAGAACTACATATTCTAGGCAGACGCTGCCTTTAAAGCCGAGAGCAAATCCTCCTGGGAAATCACGGGGTGGTTCTGGCCTTACCCCGAGCAGCAGTCAATCCGGAGCGTCAGAGATAGGAGAGCATGTCCATGCCCTGCCGTGAGAGTGCTGTGGGGCCGCTACTCTTGCCAGATAATTTTCCTCCTCTTTAGAGAAGCAGAACATCTTTCAGTACTAACCTGGAGGGCTGTTTAAAAACTTTTAGAAATCAATTAAGCCCTAGGTGTACAAAACTATATTTGAGAAAAGGTACATTTACAAAGACATAAACAAAAATGAACAAACTACAAGCACTTTCTTCCCCATTAACTTGAAATGTTTACTTAAATTATGAGATATTTTTACTTCTCTTATGTCATCTTAGAGTATGTGGCTGTTTCTTTCTATTCTTTACCTAAAATGGAGGAGACACCATGAGAAAAGTTTATTAAAAATTGTATTTAATTTGAAGGACTAACTATTTACATAGATAAATATGTGTGTGTACATATATATGTAGAAAGATAAGAAAAAAAGGAGAAATCTTCAAATCTTGATTAGTCAAGATAAATAGAGAATGTGGTCTGATTTATCACAGGCAAAATAGTTAAATATGTTAAATAAACACCAATTTACGTATAGCATCTACTAAATGTTTAAACAATCTCAACAGTTTACTCACATTTATAGATGTGACTTTTGGATTACGTAAGTCAAAGCAATTATAGCAAGGTTGCAGGATACAAGGTTAATATACCAAAGTTTAACTGCTTTCCTACATGACAGCAATAAAAAAGTCAAATTTGAAATTTAAAACAATATACAGGAACATCAAAAATTTTAAACACTTAAATATACACCTAACAAAATATGTATGAGGTCTGCATGAGGAAAACTACAGTAATTTACAGAATAGTGTAATGGCATGAATATATCTTACATACAGTCTCTCTCACGTCTGGAAAGATATAACCCAAATTGTTAACAGTGGCTATTCATGGAAATAAAAGTGGGGAACTGACACTTCTCCTGGTTGTTTTATGTTCTTCAGTGGTGTTAGAAAAAAAAATATATATATATATACACACACACGCATATATATGTATATACACACACACGCATATATATATTACAAACACTATTTCTGTACCTTAAAAACAAACTAAAATTACTGCAAAAAAGGCTTAGAATCATATTTGCTACTGAAAGGAAAAATGAGGGGGCCATTTACTAGTTTTTAATATGCCCTGACATTTACAAACTAGTCATAACCTTCAACAATTTATTTTATCTAATTGTCAGGCAGGACACTGGGGGCTGGAAAGATGGTTGACCTTTAACATTGGGTAGCCCACTCTGGAAATTTCCCTCCCTGGAAAAGCAGCTTTGCCCGAGATCACACCCTGTCCAGGAACAGCTTTCTGTCACTCAATAAGTGTTAAGGATGGGGAACAAAGTTGTGGCTCCTTCGAGCCAATTCAGACAGCCACCAGGGACCACGCCAGCCTCCGAGGTCCAGGGGCAGGCACGCAGGCTGAGCTGAAGCCCAGCTTCAGCCTGGACTTCCTTTCTCCCCTGGCACAACCTTGGTCCTGACAGCCTTCCCTAATGAACTCCCTGCATTCTAATTTCCGCCTCCCCGTCCGCATGCCGGGAAATGGGCCCAGCAGCGCCGGCCCTGGCACAATTAGAAGGATGCACACCGAGGAAGAGGGGACGGCTAGAGTGCCAAGGCTTTTCAAACGGGAAGGACGAGCACAAAACGACAACAGAAAGTGATTGAGGTTAGAGTTAACGGTTCCCAGGGATGGCTCAAATTAAGCGGAGAGGGAAGGGTCACTGTTAGGTCACGCAGGGACTGCAAAAGCCAGAGTACAAAGCTTTGATTTTTGAGCATGATGGAAAACCATTTATATTATGCTTGTCAATTAAAATTTTAAATAAAAACCGAAGTCGAGATGGAAATAAGGCAAATAACGCTTTGCCCAAATAGACAGTAAGAAACTCCAGAGGGCAAAAATATGAATGTTGTTCTTACCAAAGCAGCGGACAAACAAAAGGATGCCTTTAGTTATTTATTACCTTTTTTCATCTCTGATTTCGTTTTACCAACAGTATAACTGAGGCAATGATTCTGATATGCCTGTACTTGAAAAACCCTTATTGATGTCTGCACACACTTCTAAATTCAGCTCTTTCGAACGGGCCCACCCTTTGCAAACAGCACCAAGACTGCTGACCCACTCAACACGGCGCCCTTACAGGAAATAATACTTAAATGAACTTAAATCCGTGATGTTCAGTTCTCTCCAGCTGTGCAGTGCATGCCTGCAAAGGCTAAGGCTCTTCTCGCCAAACGCAAAGTGAAGGAAGTGGCGGGGTGGTGTCTCAGGCGGTCTTATGCACAGTGGGGCCCATTCGGAAGTGGGGGAATCTGACCGAAAAGGGGTGTGAGGGGCGGGATTTGAAGAATTTCAAAACCCCCCTTTTCCGTTTCCTTCCACTTAAAGACAGCTCCAATAGGTTGCTTCTGCCGTGTAAGACAGGAGGGTATTGCACTGTTAACCTCCCCAGAACAAAGCACATTATCACTGGGCGGGGGGCTTCCTGCCGGGGGCCACCAGCAACTTAAAATCCTGCCTCAAGTGGGGAGATGAAAGCTCCTGGCAAATTTCATCACGAGAGCCCAGCATTAGATTCCTGGGACTTCTAGATGGAATTATATTAAAATTTCAATATAGTCTCTACATGCACGACTGATACTAAGACTTCAGTCATCCAAGTGATGCAAAAATGTAATTCACATGGAGACTAATTATGTTCAACCCATGGACCTAATGAACCACAGAATCTACAAAAACACAGATGAAAAATACTTTCCCTTATTTATTCCTCAACTCCATTTTCGAGCTTTGATAAAATAAATGAACTGTAGTCACAGTTGGTCTAACTTCATGAGTGGCGAAGAGGGGAAACTATCCTATGTTTTTGACAAGGTGCTTCTATGGACACGTTCTTGTTGCCGTAACAGCCCTTTGAATCGATAAAAGGAAAGTAAGCTTACTCCCATTTTACCAATGAGGAAAAAGCTCCGAGACATCAGGCACCTTAGCCACTGCGACGGCCAGTAAATGACAAAGAGGGATAAAACCCACTTCCTCCCATTTTTATGGGGCCATGACGCCTCGTAGCCCTCCCCTCAGGTTCTGTTACTGCGCAGGTCACTTCCTCCATCCACAGTGCCCCTCGTACTTAGAACACTATCTCTCAGGCTGACAGCTAAAGGGACCTGCCAGGTGTCCTCAGGACAAGTCAGACGTTAAACACTTATACCTATTGTACCATGGAAACCTTTAAAAAGAGCAAGTTGTCACTAAGCCATGTCATTTCAGCCCCTTTGGTTACGGATAATTTATTCTCTCAATATCCCTTCTTTAATATAGGGATTTTTTTAAAAACAGGGTACATGTAATTATCTGTGAAATATATAGGATATGGGCTTAAATGTGTATTGCTAAGTGAGAACAGGGATTAACTGTAAATGGGCAGAGGGAACTTCTAGGAGAAATGGAAATGGAATTTTAAAACTGGAGTTTGATGAAGGTTGCACAACACTGTAAATTTACTAAAATCAATGCACTGCATACTTGCACTGTAAATTTCATGGTATGTAAATTATACCTCAAAAAGCTGCTGAAAAAAGAGACCATAAGAAAGAATGGAACAAATGTATCTGACTTAAATATGAATAAATATGAACACCTTAATATAAATAAAATAATATTGGATTTGGAAGGAAGTGGGCTAGGACATCACTGAGTGCCTGAATTTAGGGCATGAGCCCTTGAGGCCTGAAGGAAGGACACAGAGGGGTCGGGAGGGCAGCACAGACCATTCCGTGCACCATTCCACAGCGCACGGTGGCAACATCGCTGCCTAGCACCGCCACCACGAAGCCTCCACTTTACAGCCTTGCTTTCCCGAGGAGGCAGAACTGTCCTGGAGCACCCTGGTTCTGCTCTGGTATTTCCACACATCCACTCATTCGATACATGCTTGCTGAGCAACTGCGATATGCCAGACACGCCAGCCGTCAATCCTGCTGTATCATCGCGTGAGGCAGGTTGTCGCTGTGCCGTTAGTGTAACGTAAGCCCCCCTAGGCCTGACCAACCCATGGGGACCGAGACTTAGGAACATCAACCCAGTGCTCCTGGCACTCACCGACACTCACCCCAGACACTTGCAAAGGCCGTGTTTTCGAAACAGATCTGAGAATCCCGCCGGTTGTGCTCCAGCGGCTCTGAGGTGCTGCTCAGCGCTCTCTCACGGGGCAGCAGGGTCTCCACCCGGCTGTCCCACAGCGAGGCGGAAACGCGTCGCTGTCTCTGGGGGAGGGCTCCATGCCTTTCGCCGCCTTTCTATAATGAACCCTGAGGCAATGTTGCCCGTCCATCGCTACCTTAAAATGTTTTTAGCTGAACAAGTGGTTCAGTTCTGCAGTTTCTTTGAATCATGACACAAGCCACTGGCCTTGAATGAATTCCCGTGCTGGTCTGGCCACCCCTCTGAACGCGGGACTGTGCATTCCCCAAGCTGACCGCGGCTTTGTGGCTGAGTGCGGCCCACGGTGCCTGCCTTTGTCTTTGCTGACGGTGAGTCATTTCCCAGGAGCTCTCACGGCTCCCTGCTCCCCCATCGCTCCCCCGATCACGCACAGGGAACCCGGGCCCCAGTGGGCGCTGGGTCCCAGCCGGCCTACGTTAGGCCCACTGCCGGGAGCCCGTCTCCGGTCCAAAGGCCAGCTGCCAACAGGGCACAGTCCCTTCTAAACTAGGGCTGTTTTTTCACACTCATCCTATTAAATAGTTCACCATAAAGAACTTTTCTAACTGCACAGAAAATTGGTTATATGGCATTAATAGACATGCCTATGTGATTCCACAATGCCAGCTTTGTGATTACAAATAAAGCCAGTCCACACACGTTTACTCAATTCTCAACATTCCTAATTTTTTAACCAATCATGTCTAACAACTCAAATATGAAGTCGGCTTTTTTCAAATTACACATCACAAAGCCAACTGAATTAAGAGTCAGGGAAGAATGATAAAACGAAATGTATATCTTTGAAATATAGCAAAACAGTTCACCTTTGAAGTAAAATGTATGCTTTTTCCCTTTTTCATCTTTTCTCTAGCTGTTAAGAAAAATCTACAGAGATAAAGTAGCTCATTTGTTGGTGAGCTTGATAAACAACAGCAGAACTTACACAGTTTTTCACATAAGCTTTGAAAAAACTGAGCACATGCCAAATTTATACATCCAATTATGATGCATATAATTCACAATTGTTACCAGCCTGGATTTGGAAGGCTGTTAAATTACATTCTTGATCTTATTTTTACACTTCAAGAATCAATTTGCACAAGGCCATGGACTTTTGCACTAAACACATTTGTAAAGGCAGAACATTTATAATTTGACAATATTGACTGAAACTTTGACCTGGCTTGGTCTGTATTTGTCTGGCAGTTGAAATTACTCCACTTTTCTGAACTTGTTTAAAAAAGTAACTTACAATATAGTGTCTTTTAAAAGACCTGGTAACATCTCCCAAAATGATACAGGGGATTTTTACTTTTAACAGTAATATGTTTAAAATAGAGACACAAATAAGCCAGATCGTGTTAGGACCTGAAATGACTGCTAACACAGAAATCACGTTATGGGGGTGCGGGAGGGAGTCACTGTCCCAGGTGCTGAAATCAGACCAATCGCTAAATCGGGAGCCCATCGCTAACCCTCCAAATGCAAAAATCCTCAAAAGTACCCACTGCAATGGGATAGTGCCCTTTACAATAATGGCAAGAATTTTTTTTTTTTTTGCTTAGTATATGCTGAGCTCTATTTGGACAGATTCCCCTGAACAAAGATGACGGCGATGATGTCTTCCATCCGTGGGCACTGCTGCCCTTTCCCCCATGGAGTCTAAGTCCTCTTCCCTTGGGATCTAGGTAGGACTCAGTGACCAGTTTGTAACCAAAAGGACATGAAAAAAGGGACTTTGAGTGACATCTGAGGCTAAGTCAGAGGAGCTCTGCACCTCCCACCCGGTTCTCTGGGGACACTCGCTTTCCAGACACCCCCTCTCAAGACGCTCCCCCTTGGGCCCCAGTCACCGCGCTGTAAGAAGCACAAAGCACACAGAGAGGTTCCATGTGGACAACCACAGGGAGCCTGCACCTCAAGTCATCATGACCAGGGGGGCCAGTATAGAGCCCCCCATACAGTTCCAGCCCCAGCCCATGACACATCCCAAGCTATGGGGCCTTCCGGGCCACAGCCCCAGAATTCGGTGTTCTCCAGCTGAATTTGGGAGCTGAATAAAAGGGTTTCCACTTCATGCCACTAAGTTTTAGGGGTGGTTTATTAAGCAGCAATAAATGAAAGAAACAATTATATTACGTGCTTTTGTTGCATTATCTCATCTAATCTTCAAAGGGCACCTGTCACCTGGCCATTATCATTCTCTGCATCTTACTGTGGGGGTTGAGCCTAGGAATGGTTAATGCAGCGAGTAAATGGCAGAAACGCAAGCTGAACGCAGTTTCCAGTTACAGAACCAGAAATTGTAAAGACGTTAGGACGCATACCATGGGGAAAACCCCTGCTGGGCACCGAGTAAATGTGAAGTCACGAAGTTAAAGGACCCTTGTCTTGGAGACTTCTGTGAGCAAAATAAGGAGTCAAGACATGTATTTGTGGAAATCGCTCTCTTCTCAAAATCTTTACTTCAGCCGCCCGGCCAGTGGTGCGTTTGTTCATTAATCAAGTATTCAATATGCGGCCACTGGGTGCCTCTAACATCGTATTAATCAGGACACCAGCCGATGATGGAGCCAGGGAGAACAATAGGTGGCGAAATGAAAGAGAGGACACCTTTATAAATCACCGTTTGTAGTCTATTCCAGGCATAATATCGAAAATACCTTGATAATTAAAGAAAAAGAGAAGGACTGAAGGTTCGTCACGACAGTTTATCAGAGTGATACATGACTCACGCACAGAAAAACAGCTTCTGAAGGACTACGTGAAGCAGGGAAGGAATGACTAAAATGGGTGTGTGCATTCCTCGGTGGGAGGGAGCGGGGGTGTGCTGCAGGGAGGAGGGAGCACACCTGGGTTGTTTCTGGGGAGAACGGCTTGAAATCGGTGCGAGATACATGGAACTCAAAGTTCTCCACGCTGAGGGGAATGGTTTATATGCACAGATTCAAGCTCCTGCTACTTTTTAAAAATTTATGTGCAAAACCTACATAGATTCTGAGGAATAAAAGGGGGTTTTGTCCATAATGCTGGGATAAACGAGGATGGCGCCATAAGAGATGGAAAATGTTTATATCTCTTGTAGATTTTCTATGTCAAATAGATTATATTGACTTTTTTTTTAATCTGAGAAAATGTGAGAAAAATCGCTCAAAAAATCAAGGTTGGAGCCCTAAAATGTGGATTCTCTGCTGCCTCTCAGTTTCCCCATGAAACATCATGAGTGATTTTTGTGTTGGCTCAGAAAATATTATCATCACTTATCTTTAATCTCATAATTAAAATCAAGTCACTAAAGATCATAAGTAGTAGAAATACAGAAGAGAGTGTGTGTGTGTTTCTTCAGTGTATTTAGTAGTAGAAATGAGATCTTGGTCAACTCCATTTTCCACCTTTAAAATGGGAATTAAAACAACTTGTTGTGACATTGCCATTGAAAATTCTAATTTTCTGAAATGCAAACCTCATTGTTTCAAACACTTTTCTTCAAAGGACACTACATACCTACGAGATGCTGTATCTTTACTCAGTTGAGCTCTAGGTTCTTAAAATTTAAGCCTTATTGGCTCAGGATTTTAACTTTGCTGCACTGTTTGAAAATAAGCAGAAGGTTTGTAAAGAGGGGGGCTTGAAAAAATTAGAACTCTAAACTCCTTGCTGAAGAAGGAGTGCCAACCAGCATATGGAAGCATCAACACTGAGCCCAGTGTTAATTGGTCCGGCTGATAGCCGCAGTGACAGGGCAGATGAGACAGCCTTACAAGACCAATTAGTGCACACAATGGCTAAGATAAGAGTTATCTCCCTGGCCTTCACGTCTACTAAGATTAGTTTCTCCCAGCCCACACCCCAAGAAAACATTAACATTAATGATAATATTCGCATGAATAATATTAGTAAAACAATGGGGAATTCATTAATCCATGATCAATGTTATTGATTAAGTGAGACTGACAGCAACATTAGCCAGAAACGGTGAACATTTTGGACCACAATTTAAAGTGCCTTCTCTGTCCTGAGCACTTTTTGCACAGCGTTCTCTCAGTATGGAAGGGCCTGACCTCCATTCCTGTGAATTTCTTAGGTGCCTACTAAGTGCCTGGCTCTAGGAGTCAAAACCAAATAAGACACAGTCTCTTTCTCAAGGACTCGCAGTTACACAAAATGTGGCAGGTAGGAAGTCAAATAAGTGGCCTTCAAAGGCACAGATGCTGATATGAAGTTGTACAGGCACACCTCAGCAGTATCGTGGGTTCCCTTCCAGACAGGTCACCGTGATAAGGCGGGTACCTCAGGAAAGCTAGTCACCCTCTTCTGGTCGGTGGAGGGCCTTGCCTTCCACATGTAAGAAACGCAACACCTGTGCAGCACAGTAAAACACAGCATGCCTAGGTAAGGACACGATAGGTCAAACAATAAAGCAAGTCCTGGGGTTCTCAGGAGAGATGCCGGGAAGGGCTTCACCATGAAAGAGGTTTCTGCACGGCATCTGGGAAGACATGTGAGACAGGGAGCCCTTCAGAGAGAGCGGAAAGCACCAGACCGCCCAGCCTGCTTGTTGGGAGAAAAGGTTCTGCCTGGATGGGCGGGTGGGTGGATGGATGGAAGGGATAAAATAGGCAAACACATTATATAAAGTATACGTAAAATAGCTATTTATGAGTATATGAAATACATGAACAAATATTTGTGCATATATACGTATATTTTTTTACATGCTTTAGAGCAAGGTAGCCATCTTTGCCTCCCTAAGGAACACATAGGACAGTTACATTTCCCTCTCTGACAGCCTCTGACTTCAACCACAATTTTGTTTTTTACAATGTTTACTCAATCTTAACTCTCACACTTGAGAGCACAAACAGTGCCCAGAAAATATTTAAAATTTAAAATTTTATTATGTTTTTATGAAGTCACTGACGTATCAATCTAAAAATATGTTTTAAAAGAACACACATCTTTGTTTTTGTCATAGGTAGAGCGAAATACACTTACTTTAAATGCTCTGGCACCACCTTGTGGTCTATTTCCATATGACAGCCTACTGACAAATTGGTCTTTTTTTTTTTTTCTTTTTCAGAAAACATTAAAAATTCTATACTCATGTACCTGTTCAAAACTATTAATTATTATGTTGGATCAGAAATATTTTTAGTCATTAGATTAACAAGAACAATTAATAAATGGTCATTTCCTCAAGAGGTGTGATTTTGGTGTTTTGATAGAGACCGAACGGAGAGGAAAAAAGGTATAAATCACTGTCATAAGACCTTTAATAGAGGTGAAACCAGGTCTGTATCTGTATCATCATTCGCGCCAGGCAAAAAAATTCTCGTGTTGGTGAGCAGCCATCACTGATTCCATTCAAGAGCAAAATACATTAAATAATTATATTTCAGAAGGAATCAAAACAATGCTAGGAAAGCACTTCTTGTGGGCTGATTCCTATCTTGACTGAGGACGTCAAGCTTGTGTTGACCACCTCCTTATTCAACTGTCGAGTCACAAAGGCTGTAAATCAGAAGATGATTATTTTGAGCTCTGTAGAACAGCCTCGCCCAGTGTTTGATGAAACTGGGTCATTGATACTTCAGAGGAAGAAAGAGCAGACGGGTTTTATTTAGTAGGTAATAGTATCAAAGGCCGAATTCAGTTCCCTCGGGACTCCCTTTCCCAACACCCTCATCTATCCCTTGTTCTCTGGCCACACAGCCCTCAGAAACCTCTCCAAACCAACCTGTCCCCGCAGCAGGCTGTGGCATGCCAGTTGCCAGCTGAGGGAGCCCTCACCCACCGCAGCAGTCACATTTTGCTGCAGCTGCTATGTGCATAGCACTGTTTAGATCTGTGTTTTCATGGCACCTCTTTTCTTTTTAATCTACAATTTTTGTAAAATTTATTTTTAGAGAGAGGGAGAAAGAGAGGGAGAGAAACATCAATGTGAGAGAAAAACACTGATCAGTTGCCTCCCGCACGTACCCCGACTGGGGACTGAACCTAGAGCCCGGGCATGTGCCCCACCCTGGAACTGAATTGGCAATGTTTCACCTTGCAGCGGGACACCCAATCAACTGAGCCACACCCGTCAGGACTGGAGCCTCTTTTGACAGCTGGGAACAAACTGTTGTCCCCTGTCAAATGGAGTCCTACACGCGGCAGCACATTTAGCACTCCCCAGCCCTCAACACCAAACATAACCCTTCTGTGTGTTTCCGGATGCTCCCTCGAGGGTTAGAGCCTTATCAGTGGGAACTGGAATAGATACCACAGAAACGTTCACTCGTTTTTTCAGTTTGTTATGCGTGTGTGATTACAAATCAAATAACACCTAAGGGAACTCACTATCTAACCGGAGAGACAAAATAAACATAAAAGTGCAACTCAACTTGTGGCATTGTAAAACTATAGACCCACGAGGTGTTAATAGAAAAGAAGATGAAGAAAAAGGACTGGGAGAATGGCGAAAGTTATACACAACAGCGGGGGAAACTATCTGTTTTGGAGGAAGCACAGAGTAACCCAGCAAAGTGGAAGGACGTCCCACTGGGCAGAACAATGTGGGAGCCTGGGGGGCGGGAAGGATAAGGGCGAGTGAGGGTAGGTCCCATGGGACTCAGACAATCAGCTGGTGAGGACGTGAGGCTGAAGACGGGAGACTAAGTAGTGGGAAAGGGGGCTGCAAAGGCAGATGCGGAGAGCATGGGCCCCTCGGATGGTACAGCCCTTTGGGAGCTCAGTTACTGTCACTCAGTCGACCACGACTTCCACGCGAGCTGCTCTCACATTCTGCCATCACAGGCAAGCCCTCTCCGGACGTCATATTACATTTCCCACTGTCCCCTTTTTTTTCATGGTTCTGCTCTCACCTGAGACTTAAAAGGTCTACGATGAACTCATCATTTCTTCTAAACTAGGTATTGTCTCCTCTGTCACTATTTTCATCTCAAAGTCACTTTGACTTTTTCTCTTTCAGATTTCCCGGCTGCCATCCAAATCAAATCAGTTTCTATTCTCTACTTTAATTTTCCTGAACAATATTCCTTTTACAAATTTTTCTCATAATGTCCTGCTTACAATTTAGGAACCTTATTCTTGGGCTCTTGTCCATCGCCCCTAACTGGTCCCCATTCTTATCCCTCAGTCCCACATGTTGTTATCACACGCATCAAAATTTGGAAAAAGAAAAGGCCTGCTTATCCCGGCCTTTAAGACCTCCTGCAGCCTAGGTCCAACCTAACACCTGGTTTCCATCCAGTGACGGACCTTAACTTTCAATAATACCTGCACGTCATGACGAATAGGGTCACAGTCAGCAAATATCGAGGACTTTCTGTCTCTTGGCTTTGAGAGATGTGCTGTGTATGAATTTTCTCATTTAGCCTTTACCCAAATTCATCAGTGGGCCCTCTTCCATTTTGCAGAAGAAGAAAGAGAGATTTAGAGATTATGTAACTTCCACATTTTCACAGGTAGGAAATGACAGTTTACCAGAATTTGACATACGAAGTTATTTCTGATTCTTAATGCCATATATACATCTGATTTTCTCCTCTCGGTCTCTCTCTCCACCCCCTCTAATCTCTGAAACAAAATGTTGTTGTATCACCTAAAATGCCTCCATTTTTCCCATCGCAACTCAGTCCCCCTGTGAAATCCTAGTCAGCTGACTTTCTCCATCAACACTTCCCAACCCGAACATAAGTCAAGGTCGTCACCCCACTCAACACCCCTGGCCACACCACTGGCTTCCAGCTTTGGCTGCATGTCAGAGTTACCTGTGGAGACTTGAAATAATTGGTTTGGGGAGCCACCAGGGCATCAAGATCTTTAAGTCTCTCAAGGTGATTCCAATGTGTAGCCAAGGTTGAAAAGCACTGCTCTCACATGGGAACAACTTTTTTTTTTTTTTTTTTTTGTGCCTGCACAGCCCTTTCAGCAGTTAGACTGCAGAACAGCCTGATTCATGGACAGATCAGGAGACCAGCAGTGCGATCTGCAAAGGAGGGTGTTGGATATGACTATGATGTTCGAACATTTTTTGCAACATACTTTGAAATTGTTTGGAGGCACACCAAAAATACGGAAAAAAAAAAAAAGAAAGAAAGAAAGTTCGACTTCTTCTATGGAAACAGAGGATACCATCAAATCGCACTAAGTGGACCCCTTCCCCTAGTCCAGCCCCGAGGGAGCTACGCGAAACCGCTGGTGCGCCGGAGACCGAGCCCCACACACGCGGGGTTGCGCCAGTCGCCCCCTCTACAGCAGTCTGATGGGCCACGGTATTGTGGGTACACTGGAGATGAATTACCTGCACGTTAGCTGTATTATCAAACTATGTCTCTCCAAAAAAAAAAAAAAAGCATTGGAGTTAATAGAGTTTTAACTCTTAGGGAATCATATTTATCTAATTTTTAAAAAATAGTATTTTTAAATGACCTAAAAATGGTATCATGTACCTAACACTTGGTATTCAGGCTCCAAGCATAACCACCTCTCAGGACAACGACCAGGGTGGCCCTTCGCTGGAGAATAAACTGAGGGTTGAGGAGTTACATGACTCACCTCAAGCTGCAGTGAAATTCAGTGTCATACTCCCCAGTCCTGGTCCTGTTTATTCGATTTTTTAATAAATATTTTATGAGTCTTTCCTTTACTTGCCACCATGGATTTAAAAACATTTCCACTAATGAGGAGCACAGAGCCGTTTCTAAGCTTTTTGGAACCAAAGTTCAGCCAGGATTTAGCATAATAGACAATTCACAACACATCTCCAGAGGTGGGGGGCGGCGGCACACAACGGAATTTTGCATTCACATTAAGGTAAAATGTGCTGGTGACATTTTTTACAAATGACAAATAAAAAATAAAATTCTTTGCAACCAAAAAAAAAAAAGTAGCACATTGAGCTTGACTTTTAACTCTCAAGCAAAGACTAAAAAAGAAATAAATCGATGAGCAAAACCTGTTACTTCACAACCTGATCAAACTGCAACAAAAGGAAGGTAGTTTTAAAAAGTATTCTGACGTGGGTGTCTCCGTTTTCTGGGAAAGCTCAGCTCCCTGCAACTCATGTTTTTAACTCCTTTTAGTTGCCTTTTCAGTTTCTTCTCTTTTCCCAAGAGATAATTCCCTTCACTCTATGAGGACTAGTGCAGAAGCCTGCCGATGTTCAGCCGCCAGGAGGATGCAGGGGGTGAGAAATCCCCGACAGGGAGGAAGGTTTGGTGAATAATCTGTCGAGGACGTGCCATCACTGAGTCATGGTTGTAACACATGCAGGATGACACACACCCAGCCAGTGGGACCACGTCCTTTCAGTTCAGGATCTTATTACTTATGCCAGCAACCTTTAAAGTTTGAAAGGCACGTTATGCCCTAGAAGTTACAGAGTAATTGCTTCTTTTATTTGCAGTCAAATAAAAGGAAGCCAATAGCAATGGGAGCGGATAATTGAAGTCTTATTTGAAAGAATTTACTTCCATATGCAACTTCTGGTTCTTACACTGCATTCAGTTCTTAAATTTCTGTATGGAAAAAAGCACGAGGATTAGAAAGTTGGTCATGTATATTTCAATCCATGCACATTGTATAATATTGCTTCAAATCTAACGCTTAGGTAATTAAGTTTGCCTTAATTGTGTGCTCAGAAAACCTTACTTTTATTCATTTTAAACAAGAAGTGTATGGACTCAAGCTTAATTAAGGAAAGTTTTAGGTCGACTGGTGTTTACACAATTGTGGGGGGTGGGGATATGGAGGTACGATTTGGACATAATGCATTGTCTGTCCCCAGTTCTCATCTAAAGGAATCGGCCTCGGAATTCACATGCATAGACTGTCAACCTTGGGCACAGCTGTTTGGAGCAGGGGAGGATGTTGATCCCGGAGGCGGCCACCCACATGTGACTGTCACAGGGTTCTGTCCATGAGATAGTCCCTCATACTGGACGGCAACAATTCAACCAAAAAAAAAACCCCTCTGTCTTGGGGAGTCTGAACGTGAAACGTGCAAAGACAGGGTCCGTGAACAGCGGCGGAAACAAACACAGTGGGAACAGAGACGGGCAATCTCGAGGCCGAAAGACAGCAGAGTGCAGAGGGAGGAAACGGCAAAGCCGCCGCCCCGGCGGCCGCTCCGGAGAGCCGGAGTGCAGAGAGCTCAACACGGTCCCACTTCCCCCGACGGCGCGGCGGCGGCTTATAGTTTAGTTCTCAAGGCTGGCCTGAAAATGTAGCTTTTCAGGCTGTTTCCTGTTCTCCCTTAATCGAAAGCTCCATTACATATCACAACCAAACACAACTCTGTTCCCTGCAGCCTGAAAAACCACAGGCCACGTGCACTGATCGCCTTTAGCGGAGCACTAATCAACGGGGTTAAATATCGCTGGAGTCCAGCGCGGATTTGCTCTGTCTAGGGAGGGCATGAATATTGTTCAAATTTTCCTCTGCATCACTGCATCATTGATCAGCAACACTAAGTAACCCTGGGTCGTACTATAGATTTTCAAGGGATGCTTTTCAGCGTGGTGAAGACTGTGAACTCCAGGGAATTGGTTCAAGTCTCAGCTCTACCACCCAGCAGCTCTGTGATCTTGCGTGTGTTCCTAAAATCCTCTGGATCTCAGTGTCCTCATCTGTAAAACAGAGATACGAACTGTATCTACCTCACGGAGCTTTTGTGAAAATTAAATTAATTATCATATGTAAATGATCACTTAGAAGTTCAGCTAATAAGCCATGCATAAGAACTAATTATCATTACTATTGTGAGAACATAATTTAAACAGTGGGCGACTGCCTTGTAATTTTCAAGCAGCTTTATCTCCTATAAAAAGGGTGACGATCCTAGTGGAAGCTGGCATGAGGCTTCGCCCTCCGTGTGGTGTCTCCGTCGTTGCTGTGCTAAAATACGAGAGTGAAAATGAAGGTAACTCGGAGACGAGAAGACCTGGGCCAGTCATCTCATCACCTTTAACTTTGAACACGAGTTTTGCCGAGGGAGACACGCTTAGCCGGGAGAGTCTACATTCCTCTGTTACACAGACAAGCACCCTGAGCAATTCACAAAAATTCAGACCTCAGGGCAGTTACTGGACCTAGTCATCCCAAAGCCCAAACAGCTGATAAAGAGTTGGCCAAGGCAGAAATCACGGAATTCCTCTCCAGGAAGCCAGACCGCGTCTCTGGCCAACATGAAAAGCTACTGTATCGTGCCCAGTGTATTGGGTCTCGTGACTCCAAGAACACTGTTGCGTCCCTTATTGTCATTTCCCTTCCTAAGGCTCTGTATCGACTAGGAAACGTTCTTAGCACCTCCCAAGGGTTCAGGTTCATTGTCCACATTACACTGAATAAGCCTGGACACGGCCTCACCGAGGGGTGAAATGATATCAGCAAAGAGATGCTGGGCGTCAGTGCCCTAGGGAGGTGCTCAGGGAGGCTGTCACTGGTACTGGGCCCGCCCCGCCTGCAGCTGCCTCCCCACTTCCTGTGCGTAAGCCCCTTCCTTCCTTCAGGGCTGGGTGGAAGAGCATGAAAAGACCCCGGAGCAGATGCTCTTTACAGTAGGTACTGCTGCAGCCTTCAATCGGGCTTTACATGTGGTGGACGGCAGTCACTCCCCCAAGAGACATCTCTGAAAACCTTTCCCCTGTGAGATGCACATTGTGGTGATTTTATTAAGTTAGAAACTACACCTGTGATGGCTATAGTGCATCAGCGGCTGTGGACAGAAAACTGTGCTACCAGAGGATGCTAAAACAAGTAGAAATAAATTCTGTCCCCAGTCATCTGGAAATTCCAAGGTTTACGCAACAGTTCAAATCAAATGGGGACGTGAGGAAAACAGGCAGTTGAACTGATCTAGGGCAGAAAGTTTCCCAGAGGGAGAGTGTCTTAGTGCGTTCTGCCACGAGAAAACGCCATCGACTGGGTCCCCACCCGGCAGACATGGATTTCTCCCAGTTCTGGAGGCTGAAGTCGGAGAGCAGGGCACCAGCGTGCACAGATTCCTGCGAGGACACTCTTCCTGAGCGGCAGGCCGCCACCCTCTTTCTATGGCTTCACGTGGCTAAGAGCAAGTGAGAGCAAGCTCTTGGTGTCTCTTCGTGTAAGGGCACTAACCCCACCATGGGGCCCCACCCTTATGACCTCACCTGGACCTCATTACCTCCCCAAGGCCCCATCTCCAAACACCATCAAGTTGGCAGCTAGTGTGCCAGTATGAAATAGACGGGACAACTCAGTACACAGTAGATGGAGAAAAAGGAAACTAAATATATGATTTTAAGACATTTACAAGCTGGACCATGAAAACATACAATAAATGGGGAAGGAAGTGAAGCCCGGCTGTCTCCGTTGTAAGAAGAAAGGGGCAGAGGCCTGATGACAAGCCGGAAGATGGGCAGTGGGGGTAACTGAGCTCCGACAAGAGAGACAGGCGATGAAATCACTGAATTGGCTTTTTAATTTCTCAGGGCCCCCGCACTGACTCTCGGTTACTAGCCAGGCTCAGGTAGGGTCTGCGCGCTTGTTTTCGAGCGGCAGGAAAGAACAAGACAGGGCCGTGCGTGGCAAACACACTCGAGGAGAGAAGCCTGTGGGTCAGGAAGGAGCTGGCCGCCTTCGGGGATAACAACTATCAAGGGATGTTTCCAGGAGAGAAAGAAAAATGAGCAAAGGGACCTGAAAGAGGTCCCCTTGGACACCCCGCCCCAGCAACATCACACGCTGCGGTCAAAGAGAAGCACGGGGGGCTCGTTAGGAATAAAAGAATTCCACTCTATGTAAAATAAGACACACTCACTGCGTGGGAATAATCCACCTACTGGATAATGAGGTTTCACAATTTCAATGAATAATTAACAGGCAGTTTTAAAAAGAATAGGAGGTCAGCCATGATTGAAGAAAATGCAATAGATATTGAGCTATAATTTTAGATAGCACAGAAAATTAACAGCTTTCTCTTTCCTGATCTCATCATCTTTCACCGAAATGGAACTTGAAGACAGTACCATCCTGTCTGCCGCTTCATAAATTATATTCCCCAAGGAAGTGAATTAGCAGGAAAAAAATAATATTCAACAAATTCAGTCAGTTGTAGACATTTTTTAATCATCAAACTACAATTTTGTGCAATAAACTATTTGGTTGAGATTAAGAATACAACGAGTATTAATTTTCATGGAGTTCATAAATAGAGCTGGACACTAAAAATCTAGGAGGTGCTACATTATGTGGAAACATATTATTGAGTAATTTAGTTTAGCAATCAGCTCTCAATCTGCCTGCGGACCCCTGAGAGTGCCCAAAATTTGTTCAGGGCATCAGCAAGGTCAGAGCCATTTTAATGAGAAGACTTTGTCATTTTCACTGTGGTGACACTGACACTGAACGTGCACAACAGTGATGGGCTACAGCGCTGCCCCTTTAGAATGAAGGCAGTGGTACCAGCCGGATAGTAAGTAGGAATATTATTAACTCTGGACCATTGGGGGCATGTTGTTACCGTTCGGTGTGACAGCATGGGCAGCACACATAGGCTCTCTTGCACACCAAAGTACAACGGCTGTCACGAGGAAAATCATTTGTGCAATTAAGCTGTGAGCTGAACTAGCTACGCTGAGGAACAAGTGGCAGAGAGGGATCATGACTCAGATCTGAGTGTCTGGCAGAAACTGTCCCAAACAGCGAACAAAGTGAGCCTGTCACTTAAGAAATACAACTGACAGTATTTACTGCCAATCACACAGTTTAAGCTTCAAGTGAAAACTTCTATGAGCTTTCCAATTCTTACATACTTTCTGAATAAATTGGGCAGTGATATTAATAATGTATGTGATCTTGTACAAGGAAATCCATGAACATTTAGAAAATCTGCATAACTCAACTTAGTATTTTCCAAATGTTCAATGCGCCCTATTACAAATCACGCATGGGTGAAAACTGCATTCAAGTAACATGATAAGCCGATGGATTTTAATGTAACGAAAGTTTATTGACAGAGTTTCAGGTTCCAAATAGCAATTGACCTTTAAGAAACTACTACTGCTGAGTGTGGGTAGTAGTGTCAAACACTATTCACAATCATTTGTAAAGGTTTTAAAAATGTTCTTCCCTTTTCCAACTACATACTCACGTATATGAATGCAAGACTGGGTTTCCTGCACTGTAACTTCAACCAGAGCAACACACCACAAAAGATAAAGTGCAGAAGCAGGTACGCTAACCCGGCCCCCCTCTACTTGGCCAGGCATGAAAGAGGTCTGCGAAGATGTAAAATACTGCTACTCTTCTCGCTAAACTTTTATTTGGAAAACATAATCATTTTATTTAAAATGTTACTTATGTTAACAGGCAATGAGGCTACTGGTTTTTAAGTGAGTACAGTTTTGTAAAATTCTGTTTTAATGTCTGCCATTATAAATGTTGCCACACAAGCAGAATTTCTCCAGGGTCTTCAGCAGCGTTTCAGAGCGTAAAGAGGTTTGGGGAAGGCTTGCTTTAGTTGAGCAAAACTCCCCTTTTAACTGTGGTTTCCATCATACCCAGAGACTAAGTTATCGGATTTTAAATATTACATTGACCTTATCTCGCAGGAGAAACCAGTCAAACAAACAAACAAAAAATATCCAAGGGCACAGGTTTTATTTTTAAAGACTTGAAAGACACCTGATTTTAAGAAAACTTCAAATCCATTTGTCCTCTCCTTTTTCACTACTTCTGTCCAGACTCCATAAATCAGGTTTTCTAGAAGCAGGACTAACAGACTTCGCGATGACACCGACGGTGCACCCGCTACGCACACACAGCAACCGTACCGCTGCGCCCCAAACCGGAAAGCTCCTCGCAGGGAGCCCCCCGGCTTCCTGCGGTGCAGACCTGGGCCTGCACAGTAGCCCTGTGCTCACTTTCCATCTTCTACTGCGAATCTGTATTCCACAGAGGCCTGACCGCAGACCCTGGTGCTGCCATCCTAGTTCCCCAGGGCAAGCCGGCATATGAGGACGTCTACGGTGAAAATCAGGCTTTCGGTCCACAGGTCAAAGTCTGTGTAACCAGCCAAGGACTTAACAATGATCCTGGGGTGAAAACCCACGAAGAACAGATTCAAAGGGTCCCGAAAGTTGGCCCAGGGCACTGAGAGGTCAGGGGTGTGCTCTCAGCAAACCCCAGGCAGTGTGTCCAGCCTGGAGGTCACCTGAGTCGTGCCCTACCCCCTGGGCAGCGGGAGCCTCCCTTGCGCCTCTGTATTGCAAAGAAGTGGCCATGCACGTGGGCCCGAAAGGAAACATATAGAAAATCTGCTTTTGCCACGGAAGGTAACAACATAAAGAATAAAACACAGACACCCAGCAGCCCTCTAGCAGCAGATCTGGAGTTGGAGAAGAAGAAGGTATCTTCTCAGCAGGCTTGTGTGCACACATGTGGACGTGCACACACGCGTACATGTGCACACCCTCCCCACAGTGCACCGCGCAGAGCCCCCGGGGACCTTCCTGCTCCCCCAGGGCACGGGACAGAGTGAGGTGTCTGAATTTCAACAAGCCTACCTTCCTTCCGGATGCCTCTCCCAACACCTCTTCAGAACAGCTTGCCCTTCCAAGATGAGTGCTGTTAAGAACAGTAAGAAAAGACGAAGAAAGGAAGGAGATGCAAAGAGGAGCACACTAAACAAAAGCAGATAAGGATCGTATGTCAAGAGAATACGTAGCCGCGGGCCCCACTCTCTGCAGACTAGCAACCTTGGCCTTCCCGGCACCCGGCAGAGCAGCTTGTACACTCAATATTTCATCTAGATCTGATGAGTCGACAGGTGACTTTGCAAAGCGGCATTTCAAATACCATTGGTCTCCTTGTGAAAATGATTGGTGGTGACTGGGCCTTCCTGGATTTCCTGAAATTAAACAAATATGGGTAGTTTTCTGCTCTATGTTTAATTAAGACAGGTCCTTTCAACAAATATTTGTTGAGTGCTTACGAAGTGCGGGCTCTATTGTGGATTTAAAAATGAAACCTTGAGTAGTTGAATATTTATTTCCAAAGCTTTGGAAAGCACAAAGAAATCGTGGTAAAGAACATGACCTTGCCACTCCAAAGACAAGATTTTTAAAGGCGGTCAAGCGGACTTAGTGAAAGATGAGTATGATCGGCGTCTCTGCCATGGTCTCGGCTTTCCGGCCACTCCTGGTAGAAGGTTCTCTGTTTAAGGACCGGCCCCTCTGAGTCACACTCAAAAGTAGAGCTTTCTCAAGGACTTCATTCCTTGGTCACCAATTTCCTGCCGCTGTTTTTCTCTATCAACATGCTGACCCATTAAGTACAAGAATGTTCCCTTGTAACTCCCGTTTGGGTGAAGACAGGATTTGACAAATGTGAAGTTCCCACCAATTTCTTTGCTCCCCAGAACAGCACGGTTCTTGAAAGTTTCATCTTGATGTCTCTTCCTGATGAGGCTACACCATCCTTCTTCAACCAGCTCCAGGCGGGCTCCGGCTCGGGCTCCCCACCCCAACTCCCCCGCCCACCCCACCCCCCCAGCCGAAACTGAGCCAGTTAGAGTCTCAGAAACGTCTGTGTTGCCAAATTCTGCAGACAGTTTTCAATTCTTCTCTTCCTGGACACTCAGGCACGCCACGTAATTGGCCACTCAGTCCTTGAAACTCCGTCCTTAATTTCTGTGACATCACACTTTTCTGCTGTCCACTGTATCTCACCTCTGACAACCTCGACGCACCCACCTGACAGCAAAAAGCTAGAACTGCCGAACCTCTTACTAAATCACCTCATTCACGTCCATGGTTTTAAATAATGCCAGATTAGGTTGGGGCTGCCAAACGAACTGACAGCCCCAGTTCTTAATTCTCTTCCGTGTTCTAATCTCGTACAGCTAGCGACCCACACTCCGATGTAGATACCATGTGCATTTCCAAGGTAACAGGGCCAAAACAGAACATTCTTGTTTTCCATCTCATTCCAGTTTCTGGACTTGTCCAACCCATTCTTTCCTCCCGCTCATTTTTTTCCCCCCCAAATAAATCTTATTTTAACCAAAATGTAATTTAAAGCTTGACCACTTGAGGGCACATTTGCTCTTTTATAGGTACTCCCATTTTTAAAAAATGCTAGGTGCCTTTCGAAGAGACAAGAATTTCCCTAAAAATACTACGTGCTTCATTCTGACACTTCTAAATCTCCAGCTCCCTAGATCTGCACGAACTGTTTCTAAGCCAGGAGAACAGCCAATATTGACTCATCCCACGATCTTACTCAACTTGCTTACTGCCATGCAGTTTTCAGTCGACTTTCCCGGGACCAGATCATGGCACCGGATCCACTTTAGGTTAACGATTCACAGCCGGGGTGAGCATTGGGCTCCCTCATTTCTGAGCCCCACTCTATCCGTTCCGACGCCCTAAGTCACAACTGTCAGGGGTGTGGCATCAGCTTATCAGTTTTTGAAAAGCTCCCCCAGTACTTCTAAGACACGCCTGAATGAGGACAAGGGTCAATGTTTTCAACCGGCCTTGCAAAAAAAATAAAAATTCCATGCAACTGCTGGTGAGCAGCCCTGAGGCCTGAGCATAAGGTAAAAACGTGGTCATCGCATTGCGGGTTCACGTTCTCTTTGGATTCTTGATTGTTTATGGTTTGTCCTGCCCCGTGGGAAGGAAATGAGTAGACTGTTCTTTTCACACGTTGCCACTGCGTGTCCATCAGCACTGCCCTGCCCACTCTTTCTTCCCAGAGCAGAGCACTCACCTTCAGTGGTGCTGGATGGACACTGGCCTCCCTTTGGTCAGAGGCAGCTAGACAGTTGTGACATCTGCAGTCTTCATCGAATCATCCCGGCGTCCACAGGGAACTACCCAGCCCCTCCGCTGACCATCAGGAACTCGTTCCCCGCCTGGGCCCACTTCCCATCAAGTCTCTGGAGAAGCTTCTGTTTCCTACTCTGAACCCCAGCCAATACGAACATGCAAAGTGCTTCACGAGGGTTCTGGTATTTACAAATTTTCTCCAAGCTTTATGACCCAGCGATTCCGCTTCAGAGACTACGCCCAGAAAAAATCCAAAACACTAATTCAAAACAACATATGCACCCCCATGACCACTGCAGTGTGATTTACAGCAGCCACGATACGGAAACAGCTCAAAGGCACATCAAGTAGATGAGTGGATGAAAAAGCTATGGTACATTTACCTGATGGAATACTACTCAGCCGTAAAAAAGAATAAAATCTTAGCATATGCGACAGCATGGGTGGACCTGGACGGTATTATTTATGTTCAGTGAAGTAAGCCAATCAGAGAAAGACAAGTGCCGTATGATTTCACTTACATGTAGAATCTAAAGAATAATATAAACGAACAAAGTAGAAACAGACTCACAGACACAGAGAACAGGCTGAGGGCTGCCAGAGCAGAGGGGAGCTGGGGACTGGGTGAAAAGGGTGAAGGGATGAAGAGTACAGGTTGGTAGTTACAGGATGGTCACTTGGATGTGAAGTACAGCATAGGGAACGCAGTCAATGGTAGTGGAATAACTGTGCGTGGTGCCGCAGGTACTGGGAGCACCAGGAGGACACTTTGTAAAGTGTATGACTGCCTGACCACTACCTCCTACGCGAGAAACTAACATGAAATAACACTAAATGTAAACTGCAATTGAAAAAAAAAATTTTAGTAAGTAAATTAAAACGGCTTAAAAAACTAGTTATCGTTACTTAGACTTGGCCTTAGCCAAGCTGTTGGACCACGCACAACCTGGGCTTTCTTGCACGTGGCCCGGCACTGCCACGCAGATAAAAATGAGATGACATGTGGGAAGTACTTAGCACTGTAAGTGCTCAATGAATTTTATCTAACAGCTCTTACTTGTTAACTTTTTATTATTTCCACCAATGTATAAATTAGTTTGATAGTAGCCTTTTCACTGATTCCACAAGACTTGCAATACGGCGTCTATTAGCACTACAGAGGCGTGTGCCCGGGTCTGCGGTACGAACAGGTAGATGTCCAGACTCAGTAATGTGATACATGCCGAGTCAGCTTGTGCTTACAAATAACAATAATTGTTCCTCAGAAATGAGTCATTGAATTCTTACCTGTGGAAGTTTTCTCTGAACTCTGCTCAGTAACCACTAGGGGGAGGCAAGCACAGCAGAACGTTCAATACCAGGAAGAGCAGTAATTCTTGGTCCACTTTTTAAACGTGGAGAGAAGTCGTATTTTTCAATAATGTCGTCCTGTCGCAGCAACCAATGAAGAGAGTAGAATAAAGATGCTTAATCTACATGAACCCAAATTTTATTAAAACATCATGCATTTATTTTAACTTTACAGTTTCATAAAATGAATAAGCACAATTTTCCTCCATGTACCCATGTAAATTTTCAAGCAAAACCACGGACCAATACATGCGTGGATTTTTGTTTTTTAATGTAGAAGAGCATGAACTACTCTCTTTGTTATTAGAACAAAGGCAGAAGTGCACAAGAGGTATCGGAGTGGGGACACCATGTCCTGGGAGGGCAGAGTCCTAGGAAAACCTAAAAGGAGGCATTTCGCCCAGTAAGTGCTTGGTGCTGATGAGTTTTTAAAGGTACTAGAAAAACATACATGAGACTTACAAGATAATTGACTCCCAACTTTGAAATGAAAACTGCTTTTCAATGCACACACACACACAGCAGCTAACCCTAAACCCAGGCCCCCAAAAACAATAACGCTACAGGGATTTTGACTGAACAGCATCGATCAATTCTTTTAATATTAAATTGTACAGTCCATGAATTCAGTATTATTTAGGTCTTATTTAATGCCTTCAAATGAGATTTTATAATTTTTTACAGAGTCTTGCATGTATTTAAAGTTAGGTATTTGAAATTTTTATATTGCTTTAAATAATACTTGTTCTCAAATTTTTATTTCTAACTGTATTGCTGGTATATATAAATGCAACCATTATTTTTGTACGCTGGTTGTAGTCAGCAGACATGCTAAATTCTCTTATTCATCAACACTAATTATGTGTAAAATCTCATCAGTTTTCCATATATGTGATTATATTTTCTGCAAATAATGTTAATTTTATTTTCTACTTTGCTAACATTATTTTTTCTTCTTTTTCTTATTCTACTGCTTGGGGCCTCCCGTATACTAGGGTATAAAGTAATGATGTGTATGAAGAAATTTTCAGTCTTTCAGCATTACATATAACATTTGCTAAGAGTTTGGTTATTTTATTATTTTTCTTTAGCATAGCAACTTTGACTTTATTGATCCCTTTGTATTTCATCTATTCCATTAATATTTTTCTGCTACCCTATCATCTTCATGCTTTTCCATTCTTTGGATTTAATTTGCTGTTCTTGGCAGTTTGCTGCCTGGCATCGAAAGGGGGACTTACTTGACTTTTTACACTTCCTTTTTAAATATATACGTATAGGACTTCCCATATAAATTTTCAATTAAGTATGGGAAGTGAGTTGGAAATAGTCAACTTGAATTATTCAACCTGAAGTTCCTAACGTCTTCATCCTGAAATTAAATTCTCAAATAATGTTTATAATATTGTGTAGACTAAAAACAGTCTTTTAGATCCCCAAATGTTGCCTTTCCTAACCATCCATGTCTATTGTCTTATTGTCTTACGTGCTGTCTGACAGTCTGTCTCAAAACACGCCCCATGCACCTGCTACAGTTCAGCTTTGGGACCCTCCACAGAACCATTCACGTCTTCCTCTCTCCCGCCCCCCGACCCTGCCCCATACTTCACAGGCAACAGAACACTTGACCCACCTGCTAACCAGCTTCTGAAATCCCATCCTGTCTGTGAAAACTTTCCTCACAATTGCGGGGGGTGGGGTTCTTTTGGGGTTTTTGTTTTGTATTTCTGTGTGTCCTACTTTAAGGGAGATCTGAACATTTTTTAAAAATAAACTCCATATCTACTTTCTGATGAATCCTCTTTGGTTACCAGGTTTATATTGTAAAGTGAACCATGATTTCAATTTACAATAATGCCAGTTTTGCTCTGATTTTGTGGCTGCGTTACTTGGACCCTACTGAATGCTGAGATGAATTCCCTGTTAATACTTCCCATCCATGGAGGTAAAACCAGATGAAATAAACTGATGATCCTCATACAGCATGGTGGAATTACTTTTTGGAGGGTGGCATTTTCACAGCCAAGCTTTTAGGCTGTGCCAAGATTAGTTCAGTTGTGCTCACGGTGATAGCCTGGTGCTGAACTGACTGGTCCTCATGTTCCAGTCACAATGGGGACAGGATATGAGGGGGTGAATGAGTCAGCGGTGCACACTCACAAACTCCTAAAATAAATAAAGCTTTTATTAGCTGTTGGAGCTGCTATTAATCATCTTAGCAGATGGAAAGACTATGAATAAATGAATCCTTTCGGGTGTCCTCAGAGAGCAGGTTACCAAAGAACTCATATGACCACAATCCTCCTGATAGGGTGATTAAAGAGGGAAGCAATTAGCACAACTCTAAGCAAGGGGAATTAGCCATTTCTGGGAGTTTCTAGAGGCCTTAATTCCTTGGGAACAACCCAAATCTCTGGCCTCACTACAATGCATCCAAGAGTCTTTCTCCAAATCTCGCTGTTACTGGAAAATCACACCAACTTTTCTCATCATTCTTGGGACAGACAAAAATTCTTATTTCATTATGGTCAGACATTTCCTGCAGTAAACTGGCCAGTCATACATTACCAGTAACTGTGTAACTTCCCTGAGGGCAAAACTCCGTGCCTGCCCAAGTTATAGGCATATAATATATATATATGACTATATATTTATTATATATAGTCATCTATATAGTCATATATAATAATCCAACACATTTATTATTATAATTAATATAATAAATGTGCATCCAACATCTCTTTATTATATATAATTAACATAATAAAGAGGTGTTGGATTATTTCATGACAAATTAACCTACACTGTTTCATAAAATACTGAGAAATAAAGAATCAAATGCTAGCAAGAAAATGTGTTATGATAATGGTAAGGATCAGGGCAGTTTTAGAGGACAACACGTGAGGCTACCCTCAAGGGAAACACAGTGCCTGGCTGCACATGGTGGTCATTCTCAGGGTTCATGGGATCACACGGCATTCCTAAGGGTGTTAATCGTCATCATAAAGCAAATATTTCTACAAAAGTGATCACCCCAAACTCAGAGCATTTACTGACAGATGGTCTATGAGTATCACATAAATAAAGGTGGTTGTAAAGATTCTGTGAACAGCCCTGGTTGGTGTGGCTTGGTGGATTGAGTGTCGGTCTGTGAACCAAAGGGCTGCTGGTTGGGTTCCCCAGTCAGGGCACAGGCCTGGGTTGCAGGCCTGGTCCCAGTGGGGGGTGCGTGAGAGGCAACCACACACTGATGTTTCTCTCCCTCTCTTTCTCCCTCCCTTCCCCGCTGTCTAAAAAATAAATTTATAAATAAATAAATACTTTGTGAACATCTAAATGCTACTAAAATGTTTTCCCCCTCCTCATTTTGAAAATTTTGAAACATGCCAAAAAGTTGCAGAAAGAATAAAAAAAATCCACACGCCCTCCGTCTGGCTTCCTCCATGCTAATCGCTGGCTGTCTTTGTTTCTCTCGTGACATGTGTATGTGAGCACCCTGGACCATTTGAGAATTACTTGCTGATGTCCTAACACTTCATCCCTAAATACGCCAGCATGTATGTCCTAAGAACAAGGCATTCTCCTGAATGACACCTGCTTATCTCACTCAGGAAAAATACAACACGAATCCAATGCCATTATCTAGGATTTGGTCCACTTTCAAATTTTCCCAAAGAACCAATCATGTTCTTTGTAACCTGTTACTTTTTTTTTTTTTTCTCTCTAGGTTACAGTCTAGGACCATACACTTGGTTGTCGTGCCTTTTTTGCCACTGAGACAGTGATACTTTTAAAGGTCCAGGCCAGTTGTTTTCCAGAGTGTTCTACAATTTGGATTTTCAGATGATCAGATCCAGTTTAAACATTCTGAACACAAGTACTACACAGATGAAAGTGTGTCCTTCTTGGTGAATCAACAATCGACGTCAGTTTCTTCTGTCAGACTTAACCGCCACATGCCCCAGTCAAGTCATCCTGGTCTCTGGCTGCTAACACAGCTTTCCTTCAAGCAACCTGCTCTCTGCTCTCTTCCAGCTGCCCGCGGTTTCCACATGGTCACTGATGGACTCAAACTCCATCACTTACCTTACTGCAAAAATTTTCTGCAGTGTATTTCTCCAGGCTTTATTTTTATTCATA
This sequence comes from Mormoops blainvillei, assembly GCA_004026545.1. Classification (NCBI taxonomy): domain Eukaryota; kingdom Metazoa; phylum Chordata; class Mammalia; order Chiroptera; family Mormoopidae; genus Mormoops; species Mormoops blainvillei. The sequence goes on along the minus strand of PVJD01003522.1, from coordinate 45,274 downwards.
TATATTTTTTCCCAGTTCCCACAGTTTTCTAAAACACATTCTAATCTTACCACATTCATATATGTGCCTCATCGTGCCGCTAATCTGCCACCCCAAGGACCCTGACTTCTCCCTTCGTGTGGCTTTTATTTCTCACAGAGCCCATCAGAATCCAGAGTTCCTCATAAACAGTGATTCTGTGGTCCTTGATGAATGAGAGCATTAAAATTACCTTAGGAAATTACTCATCCTGCAATTAACTGCCCCACTGTTTTTAAGAATTCATCTAAGCCCTGGCAGGATGGCTCAGTTGGTTGGAGTGTCGTCCCATTTGGGCATTCAGTTCCTGGCCAGGGCACATATCCAGGTTGCAGGTTCGATCCCTGGTTGGGGTGCGTATAGGAGGCAATGAATCAGTGTTTCTCTTTTACATCAGCATCTCTCTCTCTCTCTCTCAAATCAATAAACATATCCTTGTATGATGATAAAAAAAAAAGGAATTCATCCAAGAAAGTGTTTTCAATTTAACCTCAGCAGTGTATACAAATCCCCAGAGACTTTTTCTTCTTCTATATGTAACTATGCTTTTTTAAATGTTTATATTGTCCGGGAAAAATTTTGGCACTTAAGAATGGAGAAAAAAATTCAATTAAAAAAAAGTTCTTTCTTAAAACATAAGTCGGTGGGCTTAAAATGTTCATAATAAAAATAACAAAACATTGAGATGATAAAGAATCGCATCAGCCATCTCCAGTAAAGGTATTCATTTTTAATGACTTCATATATAAACTTCCCGAAAACTTGAGGCTACGTAGCTCCACATACACCATCTGCGCTGATACTTACCCCTGTTTCAGTGGAAGGCATATTTTCCAATGGTGAGTGTTTCGTTCTGTCTTCGGGCTCATTAATCTCCAGCATCCGCGTGCCCCGTCACAGATGAAAAGATGCAGAAATGTCCTGTTCCAGCCCTGCTCTGTCTTGGTTGCTTGTTGCTAGGAACATAAGGGACATGCCAGGCTGCTGCGTGCTCTCCCGTTCGTTTGCTAACTAAATATGGGTGAAGTTTCCTATGGGAAAAATATTACCAATAAATTATTGTAAACTACAACCCGATTTTAAGTAGCTAACGGGTTGACTCAAGCAATTTATAGCACAAACGATCTTCAAAATTTGGCTCCTGACATGCCATAGTTGTCTGTCTAAACTGACTATAATTCTAACGCATGGTTTACGTCAAAAAAAAACTACTTGCTCCTTGAAGCTGTCATGAAGTATTAGAGTAATCACACTTCTAACAAGAACAATCCTTCCTGCTTTGACATATTTGCAGACTTAGCTGGGGTGGGGTGGACACGGTGTTAGAAAACCTTAAGAAATACAACATTAAACAGAGTTCAAAAACAAAGGCATTTTCAGAGACTTCTTTTAATGTTATTTTGTACTGAGACTCTTCAAAAAGGGAACAGAGGGCTTCCCCGTTTCGAAGCTTCTGTGGAGTAGCTTGTGACAACTACAGAAGACACGGCTTACAACGGCACCGTTCCATCTCTACCTGCGAGGAATCCGAGAGGCAATGTCACTACAAAACAGAGGTGGAGGCAGACGACCTCAATGTTTCTCTTCCTTCTGTCAGTAATTAGCTGTGTGAGCTCAGTGAGCACTTTTGCCCCCGCGCCTCAGTTTCCGATTTATAAAATGGAGAAGAATTCATAAGGGTATTGTGAAAATCAAATTAACAAATTCATAGCAAACCTGTTTTACAAGCTGCAACCCATCCTAGGAGAGAAATAACCCACACTGGCTTTCCTCCGAGAGGGTGTGAGGTAGAAAGAGGAGGAATTTATCACAGAGGAGAGGAAGACAAAGCCACCCAAACGCTCGTTTACTTCTTAGCACCCGCGTGAGGCTGGTGCAGTGAGTCCCTAGGAAACCCGGCCTCAGAGCCAGTCGCCCCCCACCCCTCACCATTTTCCCATAGACCTTCACCGCAGACCGACTTCGCTGTAGATAGCAGTGGACGAGAGAGAGAGACCCTCCAGGAGGGACAGAGGACCTCCCCTAAGAGAAGCAGCCCACTGAAGATTGGGGACAGGACAAGATGAGTCCACCAGAGGCACTTCGGCCTCTCCACGGATGCAAGCGATGGCGGCTGAGGGCTGGCGGTGAGCAAGGTTCTGGAAAGACACCTCCCAGAGGTCAGAAAGCCGGGAGTGTGAACGGATGACAAGGGTCCTGTAAGCGACTTGAAGAGCTACCAGTCAGGCTTTGGAGCAGAAAAAGCACTCCAGGGTGCAGAGAGTTAGCTTGGCTATAAAGCAGAAAGATTATCCGAGATGTTGCCAGAGCTCAGATCCAAGTCCTACTGGGGGCAAGTCCTCACCCTGCCTTCAGCACAGCTGACGCCGGCCGGTAACGTAAGCCTTATCACATCTGCGGCGACGCAGAGACAGCTGGAGTCAGTGGGACAGAGGAGGCCGACTCAGTTGCCCCTGCTAGAATCCGCCTTTTTGGGGGGAGTGTTAATAATGTTTACTTCGGTCTGTGCTGGTCCTTAATTACAATCTCTGTCATCAAATCAAGGATTATGAGACATCCAAACTGAGGAAAAAGGGGCTCTATGTTTGGGAGGAGAGTCAAGAAAAACAAACCCACAGAGGGCAGAGATGTTGGAATCATCACAGGGACTTCAAAATACCACAATAAAAATGATCAACAATCCAGTGGAAAGGGTATTTATTCAACATGTGAAAACCGATGATGAATTATAGCAAAAAGATGGAAACTAAAAAAGCAAATGGGAATGCGAGGGGGAAAACTACATGCTTCTATAAACTATTTACACTATTAATATTATATAATATCAGACACAGAAAAGTTTATCCAGTGGGTCAATCTGAACCTCACTAATGTAATAGTATAAGACTTAAAATGTTAGGATTCCCATCAAAAGTTTGCAATTTAACAAGGCAAAACCTTAGGCAAGGAAACCAGCCTTCACGGTGCAACCTGACACGCAGTGTGGGGCAGAGGCAGATGGCGGCCTACTTTCCTCAGCAGCCCTGAACTTCTGCCACATGGACATTTGCTCGTCCTACACGCTGGAAGCTCACAGCGGCCCACCCATGGGAGTGAGGGCCCTGACGCCCTTGTAGTGCTTTGCAAGGGTCCTGTTCAATCCAGAGTCATCGGTGCCCTTTCCTTTCCTGAACCAACAATCAGTGCACCTGTATGCAAAGGGCCCCCGAAAGGACGAAGGTCACAGGGCTTGCTAGTCATAAAACAGTAAAATGTCCTTGTGCTGGGTTCTTAGAGGTGATGGAACTGGTAAGATTGGGGCCCAGTAGCGGAGGAGTCCCCACTTCTGTGTGACTAACAGGGGGGCCCCTCAGTTCAGGCAGCCAGTGTAAGACTACTCTTAGACACACCGCTTCAGTTTGGTAATCGATTCAGGCTGATCAGTTTCGTTAAAATCAATACACAGATCCAACGGAGAACACTCACCTGCCTGAACGTGATAATTAATCTCCTCGCTATTTTAATATCAATTACAGTTAAAATTTAAAACATTATGTATATCCAAATGCTATGATGTATTGCTAATGAGTTCACTTAAACATCCAGTTCCCAGCTGGACTATAAATTAGTTACAACCTAAGGTCATGTTTTATTAGTCTTCTATGTCTCCCAAAAGACTTAAGAGCACCGAGATATATGCGTTTGGTAATTTGATGATGAGCAATCAACTGTTTTGTTTTGCTTTTGCCCAGAAAAAAGTTCCCTCCATCTACTAGGATTACCCATCCTGTCGTTGGATAGACCCATCGCCTTGATCTCAGCTCTCCAGAAGAATTTAGTTCAATGAGAAAAGTTTTCCTAGGGAGAAAGGATGCATATGTCTTTAAAAATAATAAAATAAGGAATATATGGAGCAGGAGGAAGACAGGGAGGGGGTGGAGGAGGAGACAAAGAAGAAAATGAAGAGAAAGCAAAGGAGGAATAGAAAGAGAGGGAAGAGAATGGGGAATAAGAAATACAGAAAGTACACAAAATCAGAATTTTTTTTTTTAAAGACCAGTTTTATCCGGAAAATACTTAGTCATTCATTGTGTTATTTGCACGTCAGGCACCAGGCAAAGTCCTGTGCACGCGTTACCTCATTACCTCTCATGCCTGCAGGTGCTAAAGCCTAAGTACCAAAAAGAAGCTGTTGGGAATACGCCCCTGTTCTTCCACTGTCCCGCTAAGCCCCCCAGCCAGGCCTCTCCCGGACGCCCCCTGCCAGAGCATCAGCACACGCTGCCCAGACCTCCCGGACCAGGGCCCTGGAGGAGGCCCATGAACCCGTGTTCCGACCACCCTGCCGGTGATCCTTAGGGGCACAGACACTTGAGAAGCACTGCTCTCACATGTTCCTGAAAATCAACTCCGTTTTATAGTTATTCCCCAGAATGTAATCCTCACTTAAAACCAAAGTTTTTGAGTAAGACTTTTTCTTAATCCAAAAGTCCCTAAACGATTTCTACATAACAGAATCACGTGAGAGACACTGGAAGGGTTTTAAACGCAGGTTTCCAGTTGTGATACATGAAACAGAGTTTATTCTTTGTTTATTTGTTACTGCGTGCATGTTACTGCATGCATGTTATTTCTCATGAACAACTAACTGTAAACCTACGTTTGCCCCACTGTGTAAGTACAGGGGTGGGTGTGTGTGTGGGTGTGTGTGTGTGTGTGTGTTGAACACTCATCCCAGGCACTCTTCTACCCTGGAAGCCACGTTCCAGGCCTAGGTAGCAAAGCGATCCCTGTTATTCCAGGAACTTTTGTTTTTTAATTCCAGGACCTTTTTAACTTTCCAAAATACCTTTTAGTCCAGGAATTGCTCCAAGAAGCCTAAGACAGCAGCAGCTGACGGGAAGGTCTCGCTCCTCTCTAAGCAAGCTGTCACACAGTGAGAAACTAACTTCACCAACAGGGCTGGTCTGCTTGATTGCTTGGTTTTTAAACAGGAGAGGCGATCCTTTGTAATGGCGTTTCAGCTCTTTCTGTGTCCTACAGCCTGGCTCTGTTTGTTTTTAGCTGTGAAATCTCAGACAAGTTCCCTAGTCCCGCTAAGCCTCAGCCCACATCTGGAAGTCAGAGAAGACACTATGAGAGTAGCACACCATGTTTGACAGAAAGGACATTCTCAAAGAATTTCCATTCCCTTCTTCCACCTCTAATTTGTCCACAGTGTTTATTTCCACACCCGCTTCCTGAACCCCAGAACTGATATAAATAACCTCCCTTCAACATGGACTTAAGGAAGTGTGCAGTTCTAGGGTCTCTTACGCTCGAAGCCAGAGGCTCCGCCCCAAGACCCACCCACAGGGAAAAGGAAGAGAAACCACTTCCCACAGCTGCAGTTGCCACATTTCGGAAGCTGCAGAAGAGCCATCACAGTTCCCAGATGAGGCAACTGGAGGCACCTTGCTTCCAAGACAGCAAGTCATTGCCCCTTCGGAGTGACAGTATCCCTATCACTTGTCCGTCACTTGGTACTTTAACTAAAAGCTTACCCTTTACAAAGCAAAGGACAGGAGTCCTCCCCATCCCACATCCTACTTTCTCGAATTTCAGTTCTTTTGAAGGAGAAGAAGGGAGGAGAGAGAAATAGCACTCATTCTCAACAGAACCCGGGGGGTCCCTTGGGTCAGGACCACCGTTTTGATCTGCCCTTGAGAGGCCTGCCCTTGTCTCTCTCTGTCTCAGTGAGAACAGGTGTGATTGGCAGAGGTGACAACATCCCCCGTGGCCCAGCAGGGGCATGTGGGAGGGTGAGTCTAGCAATTACCTGCTGAAATTCGGTCACCTTGTATCTCTCTTGAGCCCTGTTCACTTTAACTTCCAGTTCTAAAGTCCTCCACTTTGTGCCTATATCAGGCTTGTAAAGTGAAGAATTACAGAAAATACAGGAGTAAAAAAATCAGTTCCAAAGTGCTGTGATTGATACCCACACCAGGTGGGAAACACTCTTGTTTGAAGAGTAAAATACTTAGACCTTTAGTTCAGTCGATACACCCATGTCTGAAAGAGAGGAAGCGGCCGTTTGCGCTCATGTGTGGGAGGGGGGTGGACAGCAGGGTGGACGTGGGTTTGTACTGATGCGGGGGCATCTGTGGACTTAAAAAGAATCACTGGCTTTATTCTAGTTTCCAGCTAAGCGAAATGAAAAAATAAAATCATATGTTTCTCCTTGAACATTAATGCACAAGCTGACAGGTAAACAATTTGTGCAACCTAAGTTTAAATTATTTAAAGTTATAGAAAAAAATCTGTCCTCTTGATATGGACCCCTTCCAAATCTTCCAACTCCTCGCGCCACAGCGCAAGTCACCAAGCCCGTTTACCCAGGGTCCGCAGGTCGGCGGGCCGCGGGGCTCTCCGGCTGCGCCAGGCCCTTGTCGGCGTGGGAAGTAAGATCGCACACTTAACATCGAGATACTTCAATTGATTTTCTTTTCTACTTAGTCCTTTCCTTCTAGTTTCATCCCAGTGCCTGCCATCCATTCAAGTTTATTCATTATCATGAAAAAGGAAACTTTGTGTCTGTTTCTGAATACCTTACTTGTTTACTAAGAATTAACCCATTTTGGCTACAAACTTACCAGAGCAAAGGAAATATTTGTTCCAAGATCCCCAAAATGTGCTGAATGGCAGGGTTGGGGCCAGTAGTAGTTGAGCTCATTCTACTGGGGTGCAATTTGGGTTTGATCAATTTACAGTTTGTTTTTTTTTTCCTGTTTTCCTTCTCCAGGATTCCTGAAGATGTTCCTGGTTTCGGAGAACAAGAGTTTATTATTTCGGTCTGCGTTAGCACCTTGGAGACCAAAGAGATTTGTTTTGGTGCCCTTTAAAAAAACATTTAGTAACCACTACGCAAAGATTTACTCTGTTATGGCAATTCCTGCTGATACACTTAAGAGCTGGGTGAATTACCGTCAGTCTGTGAAATGGCAACTGTTATTTGACTGCAATAAACTCGGCTACCAACTCAATTCTTAAAACTAAAGGGGGGTGGGGAGAGGTACCCGACTAAAGATAGATGCATAGATAGATACTTATAGATACGCCCATATAGATATATACATATTTGCTTCCATAAAAGAAGTAACTCATATTTTATTGTTACTAACTTTTAATCATTAAATGCCTGTCTAAGGTTGTGAATTCACCCAAATTTGCAAATGAATAATTCTTTAAGGCAGTCAAAAAAGAGATCATGTCCTTGGTTTCATGCCAGGTGCTTTATATCTGTTACATCCTTTGAAATTTCCCATCATTCTCAATCTAACCTGGTAATTCAGGGTTGATGTAAAGCTGTGATATCACCCATCCGATTTTCTGCGGAAGAAAAGGGCTGACTGCAAGCTCCCTCAGTTTAGGATCAAAGAAACAAGGACACACATTCTGCCTCCACCATGTATCCTTGAACTCCAAGCCCCTGTTTATCATTTATAAACTGAGGGTAATAAAACTACCGTGTGGTGTCTTAGTGAATATTTAAAGAGACCATGAAAAGGGGAGCTGGGCATAACCAGGGCTTCTTCCTGCCTTCCCCTCTCCGTGCCGGTTTCTTCCCTGTCTTCTTCTCTACTGCTGCTGGATAACTAACTGAAGCGTCAGAGAATGTAAGACTAAAAGCAGTCTAAGTGACCTCATTTAACTAATGGAGAGAATAAGGTCCAAAGTGTTTAAAAATATAAACCCAACTAAGCAGTGGCAAATTTAGTATAAAAGCATTCCAAATCCAGTGTTTTTTTTGTTATTGCTTATTGAAGGTACACAGCTAAAATAAAAATTAACTTGTTACTCATCCCCTATGACCCCGTCGCCTGCTAAGCTTAATCACGAACTCTTAAACACCTGTGCATATATTGCACAAACTATGACTGTATAGTTCTATAAGCCTCAAAAATGTGTGTCCTAGCAGCCTGCAAACGTTACCCACATGTCTCCTGTTCAATTTCAGCAACTGCTGCCCAGACACAAAGGCTGGCCCTCTCTTGCTAGATCTTTTTCAAGAACAGACACACACCTCAATAATAACGTGAGCGTTTTCTATTTTTTAAACATTACGAAGCCCAAACAGGCCATCAGCGTGTACCTTCTATAATAAGGGATAAAGTGAGAAAACAGGCACTCAACAGTCGAAAGCCAGCCGCACAAGGTCCGCACTCAGCGCAGGGTGTGGGGGGGGCAGACGGCACCTCCTCCTTTCTCTTTCCACCTGCTATGATTTTCAAAGGTGTAGAAAGTGAGCCATGAGGAGGCTATTCTGTCGCGTTTCCCTCTGTCATCTTCGAATTCCAGGGCTCACAATGGTAGCTTAGCAAACAGGCGTCAACTGGTTCCTTGGCTGTGGGACTACAAATAATCCCCTCCACTTCCCAGGCATACTGGCTTGATCCCTTTGTTCAAATATTCATCCAATAAACATTCACTGAACACCTGCAGTCTTTCAGGCCTTGTGCTGGAGATAATAAAGAAATAAATTTTTTTAAAAGTTCCTGCCTTCTAAGAACTCCAACTCTCAGGCAGGACACGGGCAGGTAGCCCAGTAACTCTCTGGGATGGCACGCAGGAGTTACACTGGGGAGGCCTCCTTTAAAGTGGCATTTGCTTGACTTCCTACCCACATCTTATACTGCCACAAAGAACTTGGGGGGGGGGGCTTAAAAAAAATGCAGCTGTCAGTAATGATTAACACAACCGCCAGACTTGGTGTATGAGAACGGATGTCGGTGGTTTTATAAGTCTGTGTGGGACACGCACGCTGAGCAGGGACTACCGACACCACTTTGCCTGACACTTCCTTTTGCAGGGCACAGATGGATGTAAATGAGCCTCCCGTGGAAGTTTCAGCTTCCGGAATACAAACTTAGGCTAACCAGTGAAGTTCAGAATTACTCATTGCAGCGAGCATTTGCTTTTCCTGATGCAACATATAAAACTTGTGTAAGAAGACACAGCCAAGGAACTTAGATAGGTCACCCACATTAACTTAGGACATGTTTCTGTCCACTAAGGATGGGGATTCCACCTGTTAAAATTTAAAACGAGGTCAAACGATGCTGGGATTAAACAACTGGAATCTCTCAGAGCCTCAGATCAAAGCTTACAATCGGGTGACAGTTTTGAGGGAAATGATTCAGCAGTTTTTCTTTACATTAAATTCCCCCCCAAAATGATTCTAAATGAAGCATTTATATTCTGGATACCCACTATTTGCATAGCACTGTTATAGATACAGTAGAGATAAAAAAAAAAAGATAGATAAAATAAGCTTCATATCATCAATGAATTTGCAGTTGAATTGGTGGAGGAACTTTTAGGCATGTGAAGAAAAAAAAAAAAAGAACTAGCAAAACAAGGCAGCAGCAACACATGACCAAGTGGCTGGTGGCTGATGATCAGATATCTACGCTGATAGATAACAGTAACTATGAGTAAGTACAATCCAGAAGCTGTATTTGACGTGAGCTGTAGGAAGGAGTGGCATCGGGATAAAACAGAAGAGTGGGAGTGAGTGAGGAGAAAAGCGGAGCGGAGCAGAGGCACAGGACTTGGAAAGTGGGGGCAGTTCAGGGCGAAGGGGTCAGCCTCGTCTGCAGGCGGCGCAGGGGCGCCCTGGGGAAGGCGGGTTGCAATCGGACGAACGGGAACATGGACGCAAAGCCGAGGAGTTCAGGCTGCCTTCCACTGAGCATTTTTCACTAGCACAGTGACGCGAGAAGCCTGGAGATTAGGGCCAGGTAGGTGTGTGGGGAGAGAGGCTCGGGCCCCTCGTCGGCTAATACTTTGGCATTTCTTAAATAAATATGGTTCGTAAGTATCTACTTCAATCTGTATGTCTTAAGGTATGAAGAAACTTTTCATTGGTGTAGATTACATGCCACTTTATATTGAAAATAATTTTATTATCTTCACTGACATAACAGCATCACTCTCTTGGGACTTTCTGGTGTTCAAGTTTAACATTGTTTCCCACTTTGCAGAGTGCGTGGTTTCCTTGTGTTTCCCTCTATGAGTCCTCAAATCTTCACACTCTTGGCATATGGGCTTAAAAATGAAGAGGGCTGAGCCCTTCACACATCCCTGTAACTAGGCCACAGGTGGCGTCCTTCATTTTCAGACCCTGAAGGCACTGAACTGCCCGCCCACACTGACACTCAGCGCACTGGTTTCAGGGAGGGCGGTGCGGCCTCTTCCGTGCTGTGCAGTTTCTCACGCTCGTGCCATCCAAACACTAAACCAAGACGTTCCATGCCTGTGACCCTGCGTGGTTTTGTTCAGTTTCCATTTTCGGGGGCCGCCCCCTTTGACAGGAGTTAAGACCGAGATTCATCTCGCCAATTTTGGAAAAGACATCATTGGAGAGCTGAGTGACCTGGAAGTTCATTTTGGTTCATTACATCGAAATCATAGCATCCCATACTTAGGGTGCCCAGGTAGGTGACTGGCTAGCCCACCTCTTCACCTGCATCTGATTAGGACGACCAAGCTTTCACCCTCAACTGTTCAGTTTAATAAATAAAGTCCTTTCAACAGCCCCAGGATGACTGTCACACAACTCATCATAAACTAGCTGGGGCCGTGTGCTGGGCTCACATTTGCAGGATCAGAGGCCCTACGTCACCCAAGGGCACAGCTGAATTTCAGTATATGTCACCTTCTCTGACCTGGTTCTGAACTTAGTAACTTTGCTCTGGGGTTATCTCTTCGGTTTCTTACTTTTATCTGCTAAAAAAGCAGGTAGGTACCAGGACAGTCTTTCCTGGATTCAATGTTAAATCGCATGACTTTATCATATAACTTTTCGAGGCTAACATTTTTTAACATTGAACCATCTAAGAGAAACAAAATCTGTAAGTCATATGGCACCATAATTTGAAGCACTGATTTGCAATCTTTTTTTAAAAAAACATAAACCACTGTAGATCAAAGACCCTGAAAGACCCCTGTACCCTTTCCCCTCCCTCATGCTCACGCCAAACAAAAAATTTTCCAAAAACTAAAATTTACAAAAGAAAACTCTAAACAGAAAGATTTATACAGGCATTGCTAACGTTATGTTTCATTAAACATTTTAATCAACAATTCTTATTTGAGGCCATAAAAATATACGGAAATGATCATGATCAGAAACTTTAGTTCTCTCAGCGACCTTCGTAAGAGCCCCGTAAAAGCACTCCGAGCTTCAGAGCTGGCCACGACGTGCACACGAATGCGCTGGTAAGCAAGGCGCCTGATCTTATCGGTTCTGGCTGGATGATGCTGCATCGGTTGTGGAGGATGCGTCGGTGGCTTTGCTCACACACGCTCCGAAGACACACAGGAGGAAACCCACGCCCGCCTGAGAGTGAGCCTCCCCCACGGTCGTAGGGAAGAGTCAATGAGAAGCGCTCCAGAGAGCGTGCAAGCCCTGCGGACCGTGGCTTCTCACGCTATCCTCCTTTTCCCTCCAAGGATGAAACGCCGTCCACACAGTCCTAAACATACAGGAGAAGGGAAGCTATTTCTCCCTAAAAAGGACCTCTTCGGCTGTGGACGTCATCAACAGGAGCACCACACTTAGGCCTACAGTCGGCAGCACCGACATGCAGTCACAATAAACGGACAATCCGGCAGGAGCGGGGCTAACTACCGTGCACGTATCATCGCCTACAGAAAGCCACGCGCTGGTGCTGGGGTGCGAAGCTACGCAGACACTACCACTGACCACTAGGGCGGCGCCAAATAGACAGTCTTCTAGATCTCAGTATTCCCGTGGGCATGTTAGGAATAATGATACCTGTATCACACCAATAGAGAAGCCAAACAGAATAACAGATACCAAAATACACTGTGAAACAGCAGGCACTTTCAAAGCCTTTGTTGTTCTTTCATAATCAGTGTTAAAAAAATTCTATCCATATGAACATACAGACTTTTTTTTCATCCTAACCTAAGGATATGTTTATTGATTTTAGAGAGAGAAGAAGGGAGAAGGAGCGGGAAGGAGAGAGGGAAAGAAAGAGAGGGAGAGAGAGAGAGAGAGACATCAATACGAGAGATTAAACATCGATCAGTTGCCTCCTGTACGTGCCCCGACTGGGGATCAAACCTGTAATCCAGGTCTGTGCCCTGCCTGGGGATCGGGCCAGTGATCTCCTGGCGAATGGGACAACACTCCAACCAACTGAGCCACCAGCCAGGGCCAGGCTTCTAAGTAGATTTCATTTATTTATTAAATGTTGCCCAAACTTACGCGATGCTAGGAGACACTAACTCTGGGTTGGTAATTAAACAAAGGCAGACAGATAATAAGTAACTACATATGCACATACATGTGTACCCACACATACACATATTTGTGTGGGTGTATTGTGTGCATATTTACAAGAATTTCAGCTGAAACAGAACTGGGCTGAGAAGGGGAGGGGTCTACGTAAGGTGTCAGAAAGGGTGAGGCAGAGTTTCTGAGGAAGTGACAGTTATGCCAACATTTGAAAGACAGGAAAGACTGAATCAAGTTGGTGGGTGCAGGAGCAGAGAGCTGTCTTCAGGGTGTGAATGGGTGACTTGGCACAAGGATCATGCCGAACTTGACACTGAAGAAGCAGGATTCCACAGGGTGCTGACCAAGACAGCTGGCAGTCATTACAGAAAACAGAGTTCTTACGTCCCAACTTGTCACTTTTTCTGCTCTTTCCCTGGGCACCAATAACCACTCAGGGTGTGTGTTCTGAGCTCTTACTCGCGAGTCTAGTGTTTTTCAAAGTATAACCATGTTCCTAAGATAACTGTTTGAAAAACACAAGTACGTTCTGGGGCTCTGCCTTGGAATTAGTCACTCGCAGAATCTTTGAGAGGCATTCTGGAGTGCACATTTGTCACAATCGCCTCGGGTGACTTTGGGGACAACGACTGTGGAAACCACTGGACTAGGCACTAAGCTGGGGTTAGGGTTAGGGCAGTGGTACTGGTATTGCATACAATATCAAAACAGACACGTTCCCTGACCTCGCGATATAGTCCAGGACGTAAGACAAAAATACTCCAAAATATAATTAACGCACTGTCTTGTTAGGAGACACAACAAGACAGGTGTAAGCCGTAAAGGGCTGATGACTTCAGGTCTGAGGGGCAAGGGAAATGTCTCCTTCTCAGCGGTGGCAACTCGCTGCCTTGCTGAGTTTCCCTGGAAAGCGCGAGTGAGGCCAGAACCCTCTGAACCACGAGGTCCGCGAAGGAGTGTGAGTCAGGGCTCCAGCTCTAAGGCCGAGGGACACCGTACAAGCTCCAACCAGCATCAGGGAGCCATTCGTACGGCAGGGCCTCATCCAACATCTTCGACCACAGACAACCTGGGAAAGACAGCAGGAAGCAGAGCGTAACAGACGCATGGAGCCCAGGGGTGCGGGGCGTGCACCCCCACCGGAAATGGTCCTTGGAGAGGTGACCCGAGTCGCTACATCTCGTACCCTAGGAAATCTCCCATTCCAGCCAACATAAAGCAGCCTTCCCCTACTTACTGGCTAGAACGGCCCACTCTTGAGGCAGCTTCAGCCTTGGGAGGCTCCGCCCTACACCAGCAAAGCTCTGCTCCCGAACTGAACCCCTTAACTGCCGTTATCCACCCTGGTCTCCCACACAGCCGCCTCGATGGAGAAGGTTTGCTAGGACAATTTTTGACCTGTCTGCCAAGTCCTTCTTTCTTGCCTTAATCTCTACGGTCAGTCTGAATTTGGTTTGGACTGGACTTTGATGATTCCTAGAACTGCGATGGCCGTGAATCTTCCCTGCGTGAACTCATCTTTCTGGCCTCGACTTCGGGTCCTCAAATTACACTACCTTTCTGACGTTGTAAGGGCAGTCAGCACCGGCAAAGCTCCCGCTCACGGCAAGTGAGGAGTGGGAGGGGGGACAAGGCCCACACCGCCTTCCTTCTCTCTCTCCCTATTTCTATTCTTGGTCCTCTAAGCACAGATTCAGTGCTCAAAATGTCAACTGAATTGGCTGAATCAGAATGGCCAGTCCACCGCTGGTACTGGTGTTTCTAGCAAAATTCATGCTCACCGCAATGACTTTTTTCTTTTCTTTTTTTTTTTTTTAATCATATACTGAAAAGAGTGCTCATTTCTCAAAAATTCCAGCCAGGGGAAAAAAAAATGAATAGTTTCATCCTGCCTTCAGTAACCCCGAAAGTTCCCAAACAGAAATGCAACATGAGTTACAAACTCCCCAAATCCACAAAACTCTACCAACTACTAACTAAAATACAGCATTTTCCTAATTCCTCTTCATTCTGTGTTCCAGGCAGTTAGTGAGAAGATGCGGTAAAAACCAGTGGTTTCCCCTAACAGAAACACATTGACCTTTTGCCCTTTCTTAAGGTCTTTTCCTCTTTAACATTTGAAAAATAGTAAGGCTTCATTTTTCCCACTGAAAAACCAGTGACTACAGAGACAAACTATCCACTGACATTCTGGGAAAGCAAAGGACGGGACATAAACTTTCCCTGGGAAATATCATTTGCATCACTCATTCACCTGGAATAAATTTTACTACACTTAGAGAGTAATCTACCCCTTCTAAAGAAATGAGCACTTCTGAAACATTAAGGTCACAAGTAACAAGCACATAGCGGAGGCAACGCTGACATTTACAAGAAAATTAAAACAGAACACTTTTAGGACTTTGGCATGCAAAGGTAACCTGAACTTGCTTTCAAGCCACCTGGGCCCATCGACCACACAGACCACGGGGTGAGCCGTCACAACGCTTTGAAAGTATGATCATGGATAAACTGTCTAAACTCTGCATTTTGCTCAATGACATGAAAGTGAGAAGCCCTCACATGTAGTAAAGAAAGAAAAAAAAAGGGCTTTCAACAAAGAACCCATCATTGCTACTTGGGTTTAGCAGATAATGGATAATCAGGGGGGGGAGCGCCCGGCAGGGGAGGGCAGGCGTCAGGGCTCCGGGGCAGGAGGGAAGGAAGTGCTAAGCAGTGATGCGGAGGGCGGCAGGATGAAGCTGTGGCATCCCTAGGGCCACATCATGAGGTCCTCGTGCACAACCTAAGGTCTGAGTTTTCTGGGTTTTCTGTCACCTGCCCCCAGATTCCCACAGCTTCCCATCTGCGCTCTCTGCTTCACTGGTGTACTCCTTTCTCCCCTAAGTCTATTTTCCAAAGCACACTGGGATTCTTTTAAAAATATACATAAAATCCTACAACACTCTTTCTTGGAAACATCTCGTGGCTTCCCTCTCATTCAGAATACTCAGAAAACCCAAGCTCTTTAGGCTGGTCTAGCTAATGGCAATGGATGCTTCACCCTACCGGCCCCTTCATCACTGTCCCCTACTTCTCCACCTCCTGCAGTGGAGCCCAGGGACCGGTTGCCCGCTCTCCGGTCACTCTCCCCTGAGACGGGCCCATAACTTGCACTCTGACTCCCTTTAGGTCTCTGTTCGAACATGGCATCCTCTGTGGGGGGATGCCCGTACCTTTCTCTCCAGCACTGCCCTCTGCTTTTTCTTTTCTCTCGGCTCAGGGACCACTGCCAGGTAGTATATCATTTATCTATTTGCTCGTTGTCTGCCCCGCCCCCGCCGCTGCCCGCACCACCACTACGGCGTAAGTTTGATGAGGCCGGGGGCTTCTCTGTTCTGTTCTCTGCCGTACTTCCTGTGTCTAGAACAATCCTCAAACATAATGGGAACCAAAAAAAAAAAAAATAGTTTTTTAATACAATTAATTACAAATTCAGTATGTGTACGTTATACTTAGCATACTATAAGAGGCTTATAAAATGGCGCAGTCAGCCTCAATAACTTCTTTAGATTTTATAAGGTCCCCAGTTGAATCCCGACAGACCTGCTGGGGACAATGGGTAAGGTTCTGGTGTTCCCGTCTATGGGTATGACCAATCTAGTACTTACATCCAAATGCAAGTAATCTGCATAGTAGCTAAACACTAACCAATTCATTCTGAATTATAAATTAATAAAATATTATCAATAAATAAGAAGATACATATAGTCAAAGAGATTAAGACACAAGTAAATGCCAAAAAGAAAAAAAACACAGGAAGAAAAAGCAAGTGATCAGTACTCATACATGAGGTAATCAGCTTGTGATCACAAAACCATGGCAGGAAAAAATCAAGGTCAAATCATTTGATTCACCGCCACATGACCAACCTATGCAGTTTCCACAGAAAACAGAGAACCTTCTAGGCACCTATGGCCTTTGCTCTCAAGTTCTCAAGAGGCAGCGAGAGGTCTGTTCACTAACCCTTTCAGCGAGTAGGTCCATGAAGCACCATCTTGGGGGACGGACGGAACGACAACATAAGGGACTCCGCTCCCTCACACACCTGAATGGCAGTCCAGGCGTCCTGAAGAAGGTTATCCACAGATACCCAGCTGGGTCCCCCTGGCATTCCATCAACTGCAAGGTTCTCCCCACTTTCGCAAGGGCCCTGTGCCGTTTACTCATGGCCAAGGATCGGGGGTCCTGAGGGAAACCAGGGGCTGAGCCTCCGGGACAAACTCCTGGGGATTTCTCAAGGACGGCCCCCTCTCTGGAGCACGTTCCAGTGCGTGTCAGAAGTAGGCACACACACACGTGCGCTAACTCAGCTACATCGTCAGAGGGGGTAAAAGATGCATGGGCCATTCATCTGCTCTTCTAAGCTTTTTTTTTTCCTGATTTTTCAGTTTCATGGTTTAGGAAGGGATAATTAGGCTCATGTACATGAAAACGAGGACATTTGTGCATTTCGAGAACTTTCAATTGTGGAAAAGCAGACCATGTGAAGTAACATCAAGTACTTTCTCCCTTTACTTTAAAACTTTCATTCATATTCCACAGGCTGAATGACAGAGCAGTCAGCACGGGTCCTGGTGGCCAGGACCAAGGGACTGCTACTGGCCCTTGTGAAGTCTTGAGCTGAAGATAATATTAGAAAATAATTACTATAGTAAAGACGCCGAATGGTGTGGTTATCGCACATGCCTTCCAGCCCCAGGGAGGAACAAAGACAAGACAGGAGTGAAGTCAGGTGGCTGAGGGGCAGCAAATGCTCCCCAGGGTTGAAAATGTGGTTTACCTACACAGGGTGGGCAAAGTAGGGTTGGTTACAGTTGCACCGTGACATTCTTTTGAAAGTCAGCTATGGCAATAATCATAACCCGCATGTCTTTTTCCATACGAACAACGGTAACCCGGCCTCTGCCCACCCCTGTGCTCTAAAACAGCCTCTTGTCCTTTTTTTAAACCCTAAAAATAATTCTGTCTCCCTTGGTTCTGATCCACTTTCTCTCAGTGGCCTCAAATAAGATCTATAACTGTTTCCCTTTACTTAACAAAGACTGTAATTACATATGTATATAGCTAAACTACATTCACTTATTTGTTAAACAGATGTTTACTGAGCACCTTCTATGTGGCAAGCGCCCGGTCCAGCACCAGGGGAGGAGCAGTGAACCAAAAGACAAAAACGCCTGCTCTTGTGGGAGTTACATTCTAGCGTGGAGAGACAGTAAAAAGGGAACACGCTGAATGTCAGACAACGATAACTGCTGTGAGTGGGAATGAACCAGGGAGGGAGGATGGGCTTTGGCAGGGTAGCAATATAAGCAGCAGTCAGGGAAGCTTCTTGAGAAGCAGAGATGGAAGACAAACCCAGAAGACAAAGGGGAGCAAGTCACCCGGCTAGTCAAGAAATAATCTTCTCAGGGGAGGAAACAAGTTGTGCAAAGGAAACATGCCTGCGTGGTCAAGGAACAACTGTGGGTGGAAGGAAGAGCTGGAGGCGATGAAGTTAGAGATGCAGACGGTCAGTCTGCTGAGAGCCCTGTAGTCCCCTGTGACTTCAGCTTTGCCCCAAATAAAGTTTAAAGTCAATGGAGGGTTTTGAGCAGATCAGTGAAAAATCTACTTTTTTTTTTTTAAGATCGCTCTAGCTGATAAGTTGAGAATAGTCTAAAGGTGTGAGATGAAGGTTTTTAAAAGAAAGATTATATAAGATATTACTGCTACAATACAAGCAAAGGATGATGATGCCTTAGATCAGGTCAGTGGCAGTTAGAAGTGACACGAAAAACTCAGATTCTGAATATTTTGAAGACAAAGCTAACAGGATGTACTACAGACTAGAAGTGAGAGGTATCAAGATTGACTCTAAAGATTATGGCCTGGGCACCTAGAAAAATAGAGTTGTTATGCTGATCAGAAAGAGTTTAGCAAAAGCCACGAGCAGTGATGGGAAATACGGACATCCTAATTTTGAGAGACCCATCAGACAGTCACATTAAAGGGAAGATGAGTTTTCAATATGTGGATGGTATGAAAACCATAAGGACAGATGGGAACGCTCAGGAATCCCACAGGAACAGTGGAGAGAGTTGACAACCTAGCTCTGGGCCGCTCTAGGGTTCACGCAGGAGATGAAGAGGGGCCAGCCGTGAAAAATGAGAAGAAATGGCCATTGGAGTAAAAGAAAAGCCAGGCTTGTCCTGGAAGACAAATTAAAAAAAAGATTTCAAGGAGGAAGTAACGACCAACTATAGCTGATTTTACTCATTGTCCAAGTAAGAGGGTGAGCAGAGACCTTGGTTTTCATGACTGGAGATCTCAGCGATGAGGACCAGGGCAGTTTCTGTAAATACTGAAAGCAAAAGCTTAACTCAGGATAAAATGGGAATTGAAGACAGCGTAGCTGAGCGGGGAGGAGTAATGAGCTCGAGGGATCTAATTTTTATTTAAATGGGAAAAATAATGTAGGACTCAATCCATATGTACGTGCTGATTAGAAAGATCATACTAGCAGGAGGAGAATTCTAGAGGGAAGAGGACTGTTGGAGCAACATCCTTCTGGAAAGAGAGGAGTTGGCCCTGGATGTCAACATGGACAATTCCTCCGTGTTGACACTCAGAGGGGAGAAATAGAGTCTGTGGGCACAGAGGTCAGAGGCTGGGGATTTTCAGAATTTCTCCTCTAATTGCCTCTATTTTCTCAGTGAAATGGGAAACAAGACTGTCCCATGAGAGTACAGGTTCAAAAGACAGTACAGGTTCAAAAGACACAACTTGTAACATATTGCAGGGAGTGGGGATGATGTCCAGAGAGACAGGGCAGACAGGTCACCTGCCATCTCTGCACAGACGCATGTCCACCCAAGGGCTGGGCCAGGACAAGCAGGTCGACCCGTCAGCGGTCTCGGCCTGCAGCACAGCTGCCCGTGAGGGATGGTGAGGGTGTGGACTGAGGGCTGCCAAGAGGAAATGAAACTTGGTGGGGCTGAATCAGGTCTGGCAGCCCACTTCTGTCTCCAGTTCTGTCTGGACTCAGCCACCACCACCACCACCACCAAGTTTCAGTTTTAGAAATAAAGACATTCTTGGTGCTCATAAGCCTGGTTATTGAGGGAGTGGGGGATGTTAGGAATGGAGGAGGATGCACTGTGTTTGCTGTACCTGAAGAATCCCAATGTACAAGGTATTTATGTTTCTGTTGCAAAGTCATCGATGTCTTCTGCACAAAGTACTTCCTGTTTGAAAATCAGCCTAAAGAGGACTATTTTGATATAAACTGGAATTTGATCAAATTTTAGTGGAAGTCGGAGGATCCTGACACATTGCCGTTTGAATCGAGAGTGAAACAAGTAGCATATGGATACAGCACAAGGACTGGCTGTGAGCGATGTGAGTCACATTCCGTGATGAAACTGTATGCAGCTCATTATGTCATATTACCTGTAATTCACTGCGGGGGTTATACCTTAGGCTCCAGCATCAACCTTCAATGCTCGTTCATTCATTCAACAAATATTTCAGCACCTCCTATGTATCAGGCACATAGTATACAGCAATGAAAACACAGATAAAGATCTTTGCCTCTGTGAAGCCAAGAGGGAGAAAATATAGACAATACACAATTAACATAATGAAGAAGAAAAACTGTAATTTGGAAAGAGGTCATAAGTACACTGAGGAAAAGTGCACCGGAGTAAGAGCCACCATGGAGAGCCGGTTTGCAATATCGACGGGGTGGTCAGAGTAAGTCTCACTGAACACCTAACACAAAGAAGAGGAGGGTGTGAGTCCCGGAACTCTCTGGGGAAGAGAGAGCCGGGCAAAGAGAACAGCCAGTGCAAAGGCTCAGAGGAGAAGGAGCACCTAGCGTGCAGACAGCAGTGTGAGGGGTCGGCTTGAGGGTGGTGGGTGGGGAGAGGAACAGCAGAAGACAGGACCAGCTACCTAATTTGTGGGGCCCAGTACAACATAAAAATGTGGGGCTCCTTGTTCAAAATCATTTAGAATTTTTAAGATAGCTGGAGCAGAGCCCTAAACCCTGCACCTTCTGAGCACAGGGTCCTATGTGACTGCACAGGTCACATGCCCCTGAGGCTGGCTTTGGCAGGACTTGAAGCTGGGTTGAACAGGTAAGAGAGGGAGGGAACGTGCTTTGAAGGGCCTTCTAGATCCTTGTAAGAACGCTGACTTTTACTCTGAGAGAAATGGCATATCACTAGAGGGTTTTAAGCTGTCTGACTTACAGCATCTGGATAGAAATTAGTCTAGGGGCCAATGGAGACCAGTAGAGGCTATTGTAACAATCCAGGTGAGGGACGGTGGTGGTATGGTACAAAGCCAGTGTGTGTGCAGAACAGACAGAAGCTCCACACTGGCTACATCTTGAAGGCAAAACCTGCAAGATTAGTCATGGGTTTCACATAGGGAGAAACAGAAATTTCAAGAAGCATGAAGCATGACTCCAAGGTTTGGGGCCTGAGGAACAGAAAGAGGGGGTGGCGATGAACTTAGGCAAGGAAGCATGGGAGAGAGGCAGCTGGGTGGGGGGGGGTGGGGGGTCAGGAGTTTAGCTCTCATCGCGGAGGTCTGGGGTTCCTCTTACCCCTTCAGCAGTGGAGACCTGCGTGTGGCAGTTGGGGAAGCAGTCAGGCTGGGGGTACCAATAGAAAAGCCTCCATTCTTCAGTGCCACCAAAGTAAAGATCCAGATTCCCCAAAAGCTCTAGTAGAATAATCAAGGTTCATTCCTAATTAGTTGTCATATTAGTCTTGGCTAATGATTTCTGTGCTGTTATATTTACTTTTTACTCTATTTCTATTAAAAAGTCTTTCTCTTCCTCATGTAACAGCATGCCTTGGCTGAAACTGAGCACCAAGGAGTCTGAAACATGACCAAGAAAGTACTGGGGAAAATTGTTTCTAAACATCACGACTGGTTTTCTGTGCCAGCAGAAGGTGTTTGTATTTGATTATGGAACACACTATTTTTCTTAAACCTCAAGAATGGCCCTTCTGTTGCACACATGGGGGAAAAAATCACCGATGGTGCCATCACTCATCGCAACACAGATAACACATATTTGGGTTTAGGAATGTGGCATATTGTGTCTGTGTGTTGATGGGGACGCAGCACTGCCCAGGTATGGGAAGGACTAGCAATGAACTGTGTCTGGGCATTTGCGTGTACCTAGTGACACCGGTGGGGTTTTCGTCAGTTGCAGGAGTAGCTTCTGGGGAACGTGGAACCCCCGGGGGGCTCCTTCACAAAGACAAATGATGAGTCCACGCCCGAGCAGTGCTGAGCGCCGAGGCCTCGGTGTCAGAAGGAGACAAGAAATTGGGAGTGAGGAGCATTTTCCCAAAGTCTGTTCCGAACCAAATCTACAACTTCGGCATATCTGGGAGAGGGTTCGAGATTCAGCAAGTACATAGAAAGAGGGTCAGGGCGACAGTAATTCAGCCCCCGTCCACTGACACGCGACGCCATCGTCACTCCCAGCCTGGTAAAAGGTGCACGTGCATGTATTTGCTAATTCCAAACATGGACCGAGGCAGTGTGTATTCATGAGCTGATTATACCCATATGACCACCACCTCGTTTCTTTAAACCGAGTGAACAGCATCCGTGTTCCTTCCCAGGTTCTGCCAGGACGTCCTTGCCCTGCCCGCCGACACAGTTGGGGAGGGGGAGGGGGGAAGTCGTCAAGATGATCATTGCTCACCACAATGAGAAATGCAGTGAGACCTGCAGGGCAATGATGTTATATCAGTTCATGCTATTTCCTACTCTGACAAGACAGGACAACGTGGAGGTGTCACTGTGTAACCACTGGGTACAACATGGCTACAACAAGGTCTGCAGTGCTCAGCACTTGGATGTGAAACAGAACTTGCTCCTCTGCGGTCTGCCCTCCATTGACTCTCCACTTTGGCCTCCATGCAGGGGGTGGTGAAAGGCTGAGAAAAGATAAATCGATCCTACCATACAATCCAAAGAGGACATATGTCTCTTTTTCACGTCTTTACAGATAGAACTGTGTCCTGTGGTTTCAAACTGGGTATAACACAACCAACTGTTCTATTTGCTTGATGACAAAACTCTGAAAACATATGGGAAAAATTTAGTTCCGTGATCTAAAATGAATGAGCAGAATTAGGCATCCTGGTAATTCATATAGAAGAGGCTTTGTCAACCTTGGCACTAGGGACTTAGGGCTGGATAATTCTTCTTTGTGGGAGGCTGTCCTGGACGTTGTAGCCTGTTGACCATCATCCCTGGCCTCTAACCAATCCTCCCCAATCATGAGAATAAAAAACATCTCTGGAACTTGTTCAGGCCCCCTGGGTGGCAAACTCAGGCCTGCTGTGAACCACTGATACAGGATCTATTACTTGACAGACTACAACAGAGAATTAAATTCATTTTCATAATATATTTTGTTATGCTTTTATTTTAGGAAACCACTTGGAAGTTATCGGCCAAGGGAAGACAACAACTCTCTGAATAAAGGATAAGGTAAAACATCACATCTCCCCAAATGATTCAGTGACACCCTGCACACTTTGTCCTTTGATGAGGCACGCAAAATATCGGTTATCTCTGTGTCACAGGCCTGCTACGCAGAGATGACACAGTTGACTAATCTCCTTCCTTCTTCAGAAATTCAACAGCCCAGAAAGAACAAGCATCAAGAGATTTTTGTCCACTCAGTAGGATCTATGTCTCACTTAGCTAGGCAACGGGCAGGAAGACCACAGAGTCTTACTGTGGAAGCCTGTTGGGTTTTTTTGTTTTGGGGTTTTTTTGTTTTGTTTTGTTTTTGAGAGAGCAAGGGAAAGTGAGAGAAACAGAGAGAAAAACATCAATTTGTTGGTCCAATTATTTTTATGCATTCATTGGTTGATTGCTGTATGTGCCCTGACCAGGGGTCAAACCTGCAACCTTGGTGTATAGTGGGGACACTCTCACCAACTGACCTACCTGGCCCAGGCCTCCTGTAGGTTTTTAATCTGTTTGCCAATAACAGCTTCACTTTGAGCATACTTTACCACTGATATCTTTTAATAGAATTACTTTTCATTCTAGACATTTAAAAATTGTTTAGATTTCCATTTTATGGGGGGAGGGCAATAATTAGTAACTTCTGACAGGATCCTAAGTATTGTTTTGTTTCTT
Organism: Mormoops blainvillei; assembly: GCA_004026545.1. NCBI lineage: Eukaryota > Metazoa > Chordata > Mammalia > Chiroptera > Mormoopidae > Mormoops > Mormoops blainvillei. The sequence continues at coordinate 21,768 of PVJD01003522.1, read as the reverse complement.
TTTTTCATATTTACCCATGACATCCCCGCCTCATGTTCTACACTTGAAGAAACGCTAAAGTTGGAGAGCCTTCATGCACAGAGAGCATTTCGTATGAGGAATACAATGAGAATCTCTGTAGCAAAGTCTATTTTCAAGACCAGATGAGCAAGCCACTTATTTCAAATATCTGATGCAAGATATACCAATAATGTCACGGAATCTGATTAGTTCTTACAGTTCCTTATGTTTACGCTTGATTATAATTGAACTTGGATCCTGTTTTACTGACTTCCTTCCATTGGTATCGATGGCCCCAAAAAGAGGAAACGGAAATCGGGCCATTTGATGTTTGAAAATAATTCTGAGCCAATGTTTCATTCGACAGGTGTTTTTAGACTCCCCCTGTGTATTATACTTTTTTCTAGACCACCTACACTTTTTAGTATTTCAGACAAGAATATCCAAGCGGTGGCATGTCTTTAAAAAAAAACAAAAAACTGATGTAAATAGGGAAAAAAATCTTTTTCATTTCTTCTCATGTTGTTTAAATGAAGAACCACGAAGGCAAGAGGGAGCACAGTCTCCCGCCCTCACAGCAGTGTAGATGAGAACAGAGACAGGCAGCACGGAGCAGATTCTTTCTACTGTTAGTGAAGCTGAACCAGATATCGAGGTGAATGGATTTTTTTTTTTTGGCATTCTGCAAAGTAAATCTATCCTCTTTTGAAAGTCTGCAACTTTTAAATCTGAATTTCTTGGTGCAGGCTAAAGGACCTGTGAGAAACACTGTCCCTTTTAATTAAAAAAATAAAATAGCCCTGGCTGGCGTGACTCAGTGGATTGAGTGCTGGACTGCAAAGCAAGGGGTCGCCGGTTCCATTCCCAGTCAGGGCACATGCCTGGGTTGCGGGCCAGGTCCCCAGTAGGAGGCGCACGAGGAGCAACCACGCACTGAGGTTCCTCTCCCTCTCTTTCTCCTTCCCCGCTCGCTAAAAATAAATAAAATCTTTAAAATAAAAATAAAAAATAAAAAGCGTTCGATAGCAACTGTCTGAAGAAGAGGGTAAGAAAAGGAAAGAAAACAAGAAAAGCCACAGAGCCCTGGCTGCACTTGGTTCCTGCTCACTTGGTGCAGCTTGTGAGGAACGCAAGCTCTCCGGTGTATTCGGAATTTGCATCTGAAAAATGTTCATTCAGAGAGGAAACTTGGGCATTACCTGCAGAAGGAAGCGGCATTCACAGAACTGTTATTCAAAAAGGTGCACTGAGAGCTGCATTTCTTATCTAAATGAATCTTAGCTATTTTAGGGGGGGGGGAATGGTGTATTTTATGATGGGTACCTTCTGATATAAAATGAGAACAAAACTCCCTAACAATTATTGGAATCTGAAAATGAATCAAATATCAAAGCCTGAGTAACTGAGAGTCTGGGGTCTCACTGCTCCAAACAGGGATGTTGGAGGAGGGGGCCTTTGCTTTGGGTGACTTCCCTGAGCCTGGAGTGGTATCACCTGGTTTACCTCCAACTGACCTGGGACTGAGATTTGAAGCAGCTCTGTTTTGCAACACCAATATTACAATTGAGGTCCCTGAGGTCACCAAGTTCTCTATTCAGCCTGCCCTGGTCGGCAGGTGCATCTCCCAGTTCAAGTCTCCGGGGGTCTCCTCCTCCTGATCTAAAGCCCCTTGGAAGTCTTCCCACCCCGCCTGGGATCTAACACAGTGCAGTAAATGGTAATATACTCGTTATTCCCACTCCATTCCTCTGGACCAGAAGTTCATGTCTTGAAGATGTGAAAGTGATTTCTAGCTGCCATGATTCCACAGCATTAAGCACCATATGTCATGTCCTACTGCTCAGCTCATAATATTTAGACGGCTCCATGGCAACACATAAAATACAACCTCCAGAGGGCTGCATTCCTCCAGCCGTGTGCTGGACTGGGGGGATTCCTGAGGCTAGGAGTCACGCTCAGGGCAGCACCTGGAATGCTCCCTTTACGGTGGGAGCTGCAGGACCCTGGGGCAGAAATGACCTAGGCCTTTGTAGTCAAAGTTCATGGCAGTTTCTAGAAATGGCCCACCCCGGCTTGTCTTTTTCTGGTTGTTTTTACAGGACATCAAGACACCCTCTTCCTCAATTCTGAAACAGGCTGATAAAATTTGTCTGCTTTATAGTCAACCTGTTTTTTCCTTTCCAGAGTAGAAAAATAGATGACTGCCTTTTTCTCATCTTTTAGAGTTTATGTTATACATGAAAATATTAGTGGATATTACAAAGATGCCAATATCTTTATAAAATGTTGGTCTCTTTCCACATGCTTCTTCAAATTCAAAAGTTAATTTCTCATTTTGGCTTGGTTTTGAACCAGGTAAGAAAAACTTACTTTTTTATACTATCCATTTGCATTAAAACAGATTTTCTACAGCGTCCAGCACAGACATTTTATTTATTTTCTCAGAGTTTCTCCAGAAGTAGCTTATCTGCGTGGCTCTAGGTCAGTCTCTCCTGACATTGTGACCAAGTTGTTTGCTGGGGCTACTGTCATCATTTTTTTTTCCATTATTGTTTTTGTCATATAACATTCAGGAGATTCTCCCTCTCTCTCCTTTTCTTTTTGATTTTAAAGTCTCCGTACCATTGGTCATTAAGGTATCATTGGCACCCCCCTGCGTAAAGTGACTAGTATCTAGTTTCTGCTTGGTTTCCCTGGAAAGCAGAGCTGTTGGTTGAAATGATCCCCATGCTTCATTGATCAGGAACAGGGTTTGGATCAGGTCCACGTGTCAGTCTGAGACACAGGGACCCCTCAAAGTCCTGGGGCTTCACAACCATCAGCAGGTTATGGGCAGTTCAGATGAGGTGCAACATTCGGTGCTGGAATCATGTGGGGACCTGGGTCTCAAGCTTCCCTGAACACGCCAATCACTGGGGCATCTCGGTAAGGTACAGATTTAATTCTCTAGGTCTGGAGTGAGCCTGGGACCCTGCACCAAGCGTGGAGATTTTAAAGAAATGCTGTTGACAACCTCTCTGGTCACCGTTAGCTGGTCTCATCTCTACCTCATCCTCTTTTCCATCAGCCTTATGAGATAACTCACTGTGTATTTTCCATCTGCATTTCATTCCAAACATCTTCCTCGGTGTTTGTTCCTCTCTATTGTCACAGGGGTTACTGACATCCAGGTTATGTGCCCTCGCATGGGAAGACTTGACTTTCTTTCACATACTTCCTGTAGCATTTTATAGAATGCACAATATGGTCATTTTATATAGTCATCCCATTTGGCCCTCAAAACAACCCGTGTGGTAGACAAGGCGAACATTGTCCCAACCTTACAAATTAGGAAACGGGCTCCGGAAGAATAGATGACCTTCTCAAGGTCGGGATGCTGGCCAGGGGCAGTGTTGAACTTTGCATTTCAATCCCCGTTCCACAAACTTATCTCTGTCTTCCTGAGGTTAAACAAATATAGCACCACCATGAAACCCACTACAACTTTCAACATCTCTTAAAGACGTGTAGCGAGTTAGAAATGGAAGTGGCCTTACAGTTATGAAATCTAAGGGCCCTCACTTTATAGTTCCAGAGAATCGCAGTCTATGTGACATGCCTGACTTAACAGAACCAATTACAGGCTCGACCAGCCCTTGGACTGACCCACTTCCAGATGTAGAAACTCCTGCTATACTTCCCTATCTTACTCCCTTAGATGCTCCCCTGGCATTTTTGGCTTCCTCCTATAAATTGTTCCAGTGGCATGTCCTGGGCTAATCCCTGCCAGTCTCAAAGGTACGCCTCTGCTGAGAGGGGTTCGATCCCCCACTCTCCAATGGTAGAAGCAGACTAACATCTCCTCCAGACAGTGGTTCACATCACTGGCCAAGCCCGGAGCAGTGCACCTGCGGTCTTTGCAAATGCCAGCCCTTGTCAGGGCCCAGCCTTCCAGCAAACCTGTGCTCCCGGATTCCTCCGAGTACTTGCGGCTTCCACGACCCAGTTTCACTCCCCAAACCTCGCTGACGTCCGTGTCTGGTCTGTCATGCCGTCCTGTCCCGAATCGCCCTTCCCATACATCCCCACACGACTCACAGTGCGCTCCTGAGCACAGTCGAGATACGAAAGGCTCTTTCTTCTCCCTAAAACACTCCCACATATTATGAAACCATGTGGAAAATTGCTACTCAAGTCTTTCCTTCTCAGTCAAAACACTGCTTCTTCCCTAATATCCTTGCTGATGTCTCCAGGCAACGCACGCGAGGGCTCCCCGGGTCTCCCAGAGCTACCCGTATGTCCTTCCGACCGCGTCCACCAGCCTGTCTCCTCGCTCAGAATCCGCCTCTCAGACACACACACCTGCTTGTTTAGGATGGAGCACAGTGCCCTGCCCACAGCTGGGACTTCGTGTTTGTTAAACGAATCGGAAAATGAAATGGATAGCCCATAATAATCAAGGCAGTCTGCCTCTTTTCACCTTGAATGAAGACAGAGCGAGAAGCTTAGAGAGGAGACCTTCTCCAGGGAAGCAGGTCTTGGGTGGCATGGGCTTGGACTTGATTCCTATAGTAACCACTGTGAAGCAGGGCTGGAAAAAGACTAGGGAAGGCTTTGTTCCAACATCATTATTCTTTCAGAAGTCAAAGCCTCACCCCTGGAGATAAGGTCTTGTCTCTGGAATTTCCTAGAATTAGAGCGACCACCTCTACATCAGGACTGCACTGAACTTCCATTCCTTTAGCACACTAGGCTTCCTGAAACCTCTATTTTTCAATTTATTGTTCCCCGACAAGGGCCCCCTGCCTCCTCCCCACGGTGGACAGCCTTTCCAAAGACAGCATCAGGGCCGCTCTGCAATTCCACCTAAAGTGACCAATTTCTATGTTTCCAAAGTTCTGCCTGCACAATTCTTTTCCAGAATTTAAACTGTGGGTCCGGGACTCACTGTCCCTTCCTGCTAGACTGGGAACTACCTAGAAGCGTGTGAACTGACCTATTTCATGAGTGATTTTCAAATGCCAGCAACGTCTAGCACTCTTTGGGGAGCCACTATGGACCCTATATTTAAAAGATGAAGGCGGGGAAAAGGAGAGGGAAACACGGAAGGACCCAAAGGCACTAAGACACCTTCGTGGCTAGTGTTCCGGATGCATGCGTGTGTTTTGGTTAGAGGATTTGGAAGCACAGCTGAGTCCAGACCATATTCTTATTTCTCCTGCGGACAAGGCAGCAGAAACACAAGGCATCCATGCCGGGGATGCCTGGCCTCCCTCCCGTGGGAATCCACTTCCAAGGGCCCTGAAGGCCGGCAGGCGGTCACACAGGCAGCAGCGGCCCTTCTTAGCGCCAGTGTTCTCACGCCCACCTCCCAGCCCCAGGACCTGCTCCAGGACCCAGGACTCCAGTGCAGACCTCAGAGGCAGCTGCTATCCGGCAGGGTCAACGAGGGGTCAGTCTGGGAGACCCAACCTTTAATTCACTCTTTTATCACCTCTAACAGTTTGTGTAAGCACAAAATTTCCTGTATTACACGCCTTTTTCTTAAAACACCTACCGGGACAGCTTCTGTTTCCTAGGACTCCTGCTGTCAGATACAGTAAGTGGTGGACAGGAGGGTGGGGGTGGGGAGACGCTCTGGGCTGGCCAGGAATGCACTCCGGGGCCGGCCAGGTCCTGAGGCCAGGCCCTGACCCCGCCTTCTTAGACCACTCACCAAAAACGAGGTAGAGTTGAGAGCCTTGCCTCTGGCCCTCTGAGATGATTCTGTGGCTCCTACACCCTGGGAGGGTCTTTCTCAAGGATGCGACAGCCGATGCTCTGCCAGGTGAGGGGACGGAGGCCTGTATTCCAGTGGCCGCCCACAGGCACAGCCACTGGCTCACATAGGCCCACCCTTTACGGATGGTTCCCGGCTACCTGAGCCCCTCCTGGAGCCCCCTGCCGGCTCCCCTCTCCTCTCTGTAAGGTGCCCAGAAGCCTCCGTGCAAATTGCAAATCCCAAATCCCAAGGGAGTGTGGCTCTTTCTCCTGCTGCCCATAGTCACTGAAAAACATCTGCATTCCCGTGTTAACCAATGTCTGGCTTTGCTTATCTTTGACAAGAGAATCTCATCTTTTTTTTTTTTTTCCTTTTTCTTCTACTCTTGTTAGATCTGTTTGCTATCCAATCCAATTATAAGGATATATTTTTCTGTGAAAACATCATATGGGTGTACTTTAAATTACAAAGATTATGAAATGCTATAAGGTTTTGCTCTAGGTGGCTATGAATGCACATTTTCTTTATACTTTTTTAAGAATCCCAGGTGAATTCAAGAGATTCTCTCCAGAATATATTCCTGTGTGTTTACCTAAAGTCTGACAAACTTGGTACATACCTGAAGTACCAGTCAGTGTTGTGAACCGATCCCACAAGTGTTAGCAATTTCTAGGCTATTTATAGTTTCAGGATAAACACTAACAACACTGTCCCTTCAAATTCCATCCGCGCAAATATGATTGAGTGCGGGAGCCGTAAAATACAAAATAAACTAAACTAACTGAGTCCTTCTGGTTAACTGGTGGCAGAAAGACACGTCCTTCAGGGTGTGGAAGGGAAATTTCCTGGAGCAGAGAGAGAATCTAAGAATCCATTCTTCCTTTGGCCTTTGATTCAACAGAAATATTTCAAAGGCGCTTGAATTCTTTGAAACAAGTTAATTATACACAACTTGTTACTGATCCTTGGAACTGTTTTCATGCAACGGTTGGGCTCTGCATTCGCAGGAAATGAGTAATTAGTCAACCATGCAAAGGCCCATTATCTAGGCTCCACTCTCTTGAGGGATGCAATAGTTGTTGAAGAGGGTGTTACAGACACTTCACATTTTAAGCCGTATGTGTAACTGTTTCTGACCCAAAAGACAGACACTGCTGACAGGTGTGGTTCTTGGTTAAGCTTCGAGAAGGTCTGAGGAATCCCCCTGTTGACTAAGAATCAGCTCACTTCGGTCCCAGAGAGCTATCATCTGGACATCCCCTTTGAACTTTTTTCCTTAACAGGGTTCATGCAAGGAACTGTGATTCACAGAATATTCTTTCCTGAAAAAGAAAGCATCTCCATGGACCAGCGGAAAATTTCCAGTAGCAATAACCTTACTGCCATTTTTCTTTCTCATTATCCCTAGTCATTTCTAATGGGGAACCCATGAAAAACGTGAACCGCCGATGAACTGCTGCCTGAGAATCCATAGGTCTCATTTAACCCCAGTTCATTAAGTCCTGTTGAAGCCTGGAAATTTTCTTCCTCTTTTTTATTTTTTTTATTTTTTCTATTGCAGGTGGCATTCAATATTGTACCAGTTCCAAGTGTACAGTACAGCCTAGAGGTTAGATATTATATAACTTACAAAGTAATACTCCCAGTAAGTCTTGCTTCCACCTGACATAATGCTTAGCTATTACAATATTAGCTATATTCCCCATGCTGTACTTTACATCCCTGTGACTATTCTGTAACTGTCCATCTGTACTTCTTAATTTCTTCCCCCTTTGCAACCAGCCCCCCCCCCCCATCTAGCAACTGTCAGTTTGCTTCTGCTTTGATTGTTCATTTATTTTGTTTTTTAGCTTCCACATATAAGTGAATTCATTTGCTATTTGTCCTTCTCTGTATGACTTATTTCACTTAGCATATTACCCTCCAGGTCTATCCATATGGTTGTAAATGGTAAGATTTTATTCTTTTTTCTACGGCCAAGTAAGAGTTCATTGTGTGTATGGAACACATCTTCTTTATCCAATTTTCTGTTGATGGACACTTAGATGGCTTCCGTATCTTGGCTATTGTATATGAAATGTTTGTTTTTGGTTTTTTTGTTTGTTTGTTTTTTTGTCTCCTATTAGAGCCTTTGTTGTAAAGTCAATTTTGACTGGTATAAATATCGCTACCCCAGCTTTTTTTTTATTCCCATTTGCATGAAATATCTCTTCCATCCCTTTACTTTCAGTCTGTGTGTGTCTTTCGATCTAAAGTGAATTTCTTACAGGCGACATACGTATGGGTCTTGTTTTGTTATCTATTCAGTCACCCATGTCTTTTGATTGAAGTATTTGATCCATTTGCATTTAAAGTAATTATTGGTAGGTGTGCAGTTATCGCCATTTTATTATTTCTATTTTTGATATTTTCTTCTTCTTCTTAAGTCCCTTTAACATTTTTTGTGATACAGGCCTGGTGGTGATGAGCCCCTTTAGCTTCCCTTGTCTGAGAAGCTCTTTATCTCTCCTTTGAGTCTAAATGACAGCCTTGCTGGGTAGCGTAATCTTCATTGTAGGTCCGTGTTTTTTATTACTTTGAATATTTTGTGCCAATCCCTTCTGGCCTGCAAAGTTTCTGTTGAGAAATCAGCTGACAGTCTTACGGGAACTCCCTTGTAGGTAACTGCTTTTCTCTTGCTGCTTTTAAGAGTCTCTCTTTGTCTTTAGTCTTTTGTACTTTAACTATGATGTGCCTTGGTGTGGGCTTCTTGGGGTTCATCTTGTTTGGGACTCTGCACTTCCTGGACTTGTGTGTTTGTGCCCTGGCTACACGGACCTAACAGATTCTTGTGGGAAACAGGCCAGGGTGATCAAACATCACCTGGGAGATGGTGGAAGAAGAGAAACCCAAGAGGTATTGAGGGTGACTGGATATGGAAGATGGGGGGGTTCTTGCTAAACTGACTTAACAGAAGTTAAAGCTGGATTTTTCTAGGAAGTACATAGATGGGCCTGAGAGAGGGTTCAGGGGCCTGACTCAAGTTGGGTCAAACAAAGAATCTTTGTTATTAGAATCTCCGTGACCAAACAAATTTTCTGTGCCAAGAAATTTAGTTAAAATGGCTGATGGGACTGTTCCTACTTTTTAACAATATTTCACTAAGACTACTAACTGTATTAATAGAGTTAGAATACTAACTATTCCCATGAGCCACCCTCCAGCGAGCACGTCAAATGGTTGTAATATCTCCAGCAGCTTCTGAGAGGCCCAGCAGTTTGGGGCTGCCAGCCTTCATTTAACTAAGGCCACAGGGATGTTCATTCATGTCTGAAATGCTACAATATCCATAACCTCTGTGCACCGTCTTCACAGAGCAATGACTCATTTGTGAAGTAGCTGCTGGGCCTTCTCTAGCACATCTGAGTCTTCCGTTTGGCGTGCGGTCAGCGATGGCGCTACAGCTCCCTGTGGGGATGGAAAATGTTGACCAATGTCTTGGGTAAGTGCCCTTTTATCACCCATTTTCTTGAGAAAGAGAAATAACCCAGTTTTTAATTAAGCATAAACTTTGTTAGCTTCTTGCTGCTGGAAGGGTTTTGTTGCAAAACTGAGAAATGAACAGTGGCGTGTTTATACTGCATGATAAATAAAAAAATAAACCACTTTTGCAGAAGCGCTCAGACGACCTTCTGTATGCGTTCTTCGGCAGGAGCTCGGTTCCTATTTCCTGGCCGGGCTTCCCGTGCAATCATCTTGCCATTTCCCACGTTTCCCCGGGACACCACCTACCAGAGTTCTGGCAGTGTTTTACATCTTGCAATTGTGACTAGGCCAGAACAGGGCACAGGTGGCTGGTTGGTGCAAAAAGACACCAGCTGGGAGCAAAGTTTCAAACATTTCTCCTGTTGCCATCCAAACCCAGAGGAACGAGCTGTCTCTAATGCTGCCTGCATGTCCACACTCCTGAAAAGATGTAGGGAAACGAGAGACGCATCATTGCTATGGCTTTTCAGAGTGACCCCTGTGCTGAAGCAAGAACTCTCTCGCTGCCAAATGACTCACGTGCTAGGAGGTTAAGATCCAGAGAGAAGCTGGAGATGTAAGTGGAAAGGTCACAAAATCCACTTCGTTTTATTTCAATGCAACAACTAATAAGAATATTTTATTAAGGAGTGAAAAGTGGGGGATAAATGCTGAACGAGCAGGGGTGACTGGACCTAAATGTGAATAAGGAGCATCAACTAGCACTATTTAAGTAAACCCATACAGAATGCAGGAAAAATATCAACTAGTTCATACTGGCATGAATCGCAAAGTAATATGATGATATGAAGGTGAGTAGTTAGGACTCTAATCTTATTTTTTTTTAAATAAGGCTCTACTTTCTAGAGCGGTGTTGGGGTCACAGCAACAATGAACTTGGAGCATGCTCTCTATTGAGCAAACAGCAGCAGAAAAACAACAATTCTACCTTCCTTTCAATACTACTGATGAAGTGTCTTAACTTGAATAAATGACCACAGCAATGTTCCCACCCTTAAAAAAATGACTAGCTCACTAGAGAAGTTAAAGTAACACTCTTTCCTTCACATTCTTTTACCAGAAAACGTTGACTTTCTCCTTCATATTCTTCAGAATTTTTCAAATTGTTTCCTAGTAACTAAACATTTTCACCAAAAAGAAAATGAATAAATAAGTAAAAAGCTTCTAACATACTCCTATTGCTGCCCTACTTACAGTTCCTTAGAACCTGGAAGCCTCCTCTGCGCCCCCTGACAGCGGTGTGGGGACTGGGGACAGGGCAGGATGTGGCTGCTGGGGGAGGAGGCTGTGGTCTTTTCCTGCACTCCCCTGGTCTGGATCCTGGGACTCACCTACCTGCCCCAAAGGGCTCCCCCTAGCCCTGCAATTTCTCTAGGCGGTCTTTCATTATAACTTATAATTCATATGATTATTTAGCCTCAACTTGAACTCACTTTCATAATGAACCACCAAGCAAAGCCCCTTTTAATGTGAGCTCAGCAGGTCCAAAAACTGGGGACTGCGGAGAGTGAGCGTTCTCTGTGGCTAATAACATAGCTCAAAAGTGAAGACCCTTCCCCAAATTATGTCCCTTCTAACCATCAGAGTTACTGGGTAAAATACACAGAGAAGAGAGGTTTTCATGTGAAACTGCCCAGAGATGAAAAGCGACACGGAAGAAGAGGCAAGAAAAGTGTAACCGCGCAGAGACAGTGCAGGGTTACGGGTGAATTCCATTCGATTCGTAATTGTGCCTACGACTGATCGGTGTTGGACTCTTCAGTCTGAGTGTTCAAGGTTAATGCTTCCGGTAGCATTCCGTCCTCAGCTAAAAAGCCGGATTTCCCAAGCACTTGCTCCCTCCCTCGGCCATCTGGTCACCTGCAGCCAGACAGGGCTCTCTCTGTTCTCAAGAGCTGTGTGCGGCCCTGGCTTGGGGTTCGCTCGGTGAGCATTCCGCCGAGGTTTCTACTCTGGAGCCCCAACACTGTAAAGCATGTGCATAGGCAGGGACAAAAGCCGAGGTCTCCCTTGACCGACACGTTACTAAGTATGGTCACTAGGTTGCACACCGGCATTTCCCCAAGTTGTGCAGCCATTTATCTTGATGGAGATCGGACGCCCTAAGGTGCCATCATCCTGGAGGGGAGCTTGACAAACTGTCAGCTGAAACACTTCCCTCACAGCAGACGTCACAGGGGAAGTTCGAGGATGAGGCTGAGAAGGAGACCGGCCTCTGCACCCAGGGGGCTGACATGTTCCCTCTCACACAGGCAGCTCTGAGGTTGGTGGGCAGGGAAATCTGACCTCAGCTTACAGGACGAGAAGGTCAAGGGGGGCACCCCAGCGGGACCTGCCTCTCCTTCCCTTGCTGACTCAAAGCTGGGGCTTTTCCAAGGACACTGGGCATAGGCTGTGAACAGTTTGGGGACGCGCCTTGGAGAGACCGTATTCTAATTATGCTCTCCAGGTACCCGTTTAGATAAGAGGCCTTTCTGGACCTTTCCTGCCGAGCTACTCACACATCCTCTATCTATCGCTCTTCATCAAGGATATGTGTCAGGGGTAGATGGTTCTGCAATTTTACCCTTATGAGTGATAAATCACGTAAAAAAATTAACTCCAGTTGTGAGATTATCGCTAATTCTAGCCATCCGTTTGTTGAAACTTCTGCACCAATTAAATCCTTGTACACGGGAAACTCATCCGTCAGTGTGGGTTCTCCGTGAGCAATGGAGTCAGAGGTCCCGGGCGTGAGACCTTGCTCTGCCCCAACGGGGGCTGCGGACCACGGAAAGAAAGCGTGGCTCAGTGGACGGTCACTGGGTATCAGATGCCCGGTAAGAACTCTGGCCCTAACACTTGCTCACTGTGTGCACTCAGGCTCCCTACTTCCCCTCCCAAAAGTAGAGTCTCCTTGCCTGCTCTGCCAGATGGAGATGACACCGCCCCCGCCTCCTGGGGTCACTGTGAAGACAGGCACAACTGCAGAAGGCGGTGCACAGCGCGTTCTCATCTCAGCCCAATGTTTCTTACTAGATTTGTGACCTCACGCAGGCTGTGAAAAAATCTCTGAGACCAGATTTTCCACTGTAAAATATAAGACTAATAATAATATCTATTTCACAGTATTGTAGTGAAGATGAACTGATACATGTGGAAAACAAAAGGTGTTTTTGCTCTGCAAGTCTGTAAGTCAACTGTTTCATTTTTAAACCAGTGTGCCCTTCTAGCAAAAATATTTTGAGATTTTTTTCGGAGAAGTGCAATATATCAGAAGTGAAATGTAAGTGAAGTGGATTATCTTGAAATGTTTGTCAAATGATCTATCAAAAGAGAAACATGAGAAGGCATATGTAACATTCAGTGCATGTGTCCACAAGTTGCCTTAATGGTAAACAAAGGGGCATGTAATTGTATCAGGAAAAATGCTTGAGAATTTGATTGAATGTGTGTATTTTCCCATAGTTGTGTTATAGTACATCACGTGAAAAATAAGCAACCATTGATTCCTGGAAATGGCCACATTAGTATGAACTAGTATACAGGGCATCCTGCATAGCTATTTCATATCTCTCTCATCTTTTTTTTTTTCTTTTGAACCTATTTCCTGCGCTGCAAAGAAACTGACACAGGATGCTTATGAAACGAGATTTAATTTTTCAGTCCAGATGTGTTACAGCTAAACATCAGAAAGCCCCTAGATTTCACAGAACGAAATGTTAGTATTTCTCTAATGGAAACCCCCATGCTCTGCAAGGCTCGCATAAACTGCCTTGGAATCATATTACGAAACTGCCTTTGTCTCATCCTTCTCACCTAGCGCACTGCCATCAAGAAGTCCTTCCACATTTCCCTTCTGGTACAAAGTACTGTCCTACTAAATGATCTTAAAACATTAATTTTAAGAAACAATGCACTCTATGTTCATAGCAGTGTTATTTACAATAGCTAAGTGCTGGAAACAGCCTAAGTGCCCATCAGCAAATGAGTGGATCAAAAAACTGTGGTACGTTTATGCAACAGGACACTACACAGCAAAAAGAAAGAAGGAACTCCTGCCCTTCACGACAGCATGTATGGAACTGGAAAACACCATATTAAGTGAAATAAGCCAGGCGGCGAAAGACAAATACCATGTGATCTCACCAATAAGAGGAAGCTAATGAACAAAATAAACTAATGAGCAAAATAGAACCAGAGACATGGAAACAAGGAACAGACTGACAGTGACCAGAGGGGAGGGGGGAGAGGGATAAGGGAGGAAAGAAGAGGAACGGCCTAGTTAAAGAAGAAGTATAAATGACCCATGGACACGGACAACAGTGTGGGGACTGACAGTGGGAGCAGCGGGGTAGGCTGGGCAGAAGAGGGCAAAGGGGGAAAAATGGGAGAACTGTAACAATAACAATTTTTAAAAAGCACTCTGTAAAGAACCCTGCCTACACTAAACTACAAAAATACTCAAAAGTAATTATGCAATAGATGGTTTTGAAACCCCTAAAAAGAGTGATTTTTGATCAGGAATATTCAATGAGGCATGCAAGTAACAAGCCAGTTCCTAATACACCTTGTAGATGGTACATGGTCATTCTAATGCTGAAAGGAAAGAACTAGTTTCTGGATCATACTGGAACATTCAGTAAAGATCTTACTGCGCAGTTACTTCACACACTGATGAGAATTTCTGGGGGGGGGGGGGACTCTGCCTAGGAAAAGAGAGCAACTGATGAAGGTGACAGAGGGGAGGGGAGATGCTCTCATCTGTGGGAGATGAGTTGATGCTGAGCTGTGGGTTCCGCACGCGGGAGATCGGTCCCACACCAGACTCCAACTTGAGAAAGACACAGAGGTATAAAAGGAAGCTGCAGGGGTAGCCTCCAGGACTACCAAGGAAAGAGGGGAGACTGGGTGGGGATTGCAAATTTCACTCTTTGTGGGGACGCCTTCAGGATGCACCACACTCCTACATGTGAGAAAATAGCCCCTCCCAGTCCTGGAAGTTTTAGTCATATTGAGTAGGAATTTTGGGAAGTGCTTAGATCCGTGGAACAAGCATGAACTTTGAAGTTCAGGGCTATTCCAAGTTTGACACTTTCAGTTAGAAAAGGTCATCTCGTTGAAACTCAGTTGTCTAATTTGATAAAAGGGAATAATGACATTTATCTTATGGGATAATGGTAAAGACTGGATCACGGAGTCTACAACGTCTAAGATGGTTTTACAGCTGGTACCTCCCCTTAATTATTTCCTATCGCTATTACTTTTATGAGCAGTTGAAATTACTTCCACACCAAATCCAAAAGGGGAAAAATGGGATGAATGTCGCCTGGCAACCTATTTCTTTTGAATCACCAGTAAGTATAACAAATAAAAAGTTGGTGCAGAGTTGGACCACACGCATGGAGTGCATGGAGTGCATGGAGCATGAAGTCTCCTGATAATTAGTGCATTCTAGATCACATGACTTCCCAACATTGACCCCTTCCCAGATCACAACGCTAAAGGGTCACTGCATGAAATCAGTCTCTGGAGTGTGACTTTCATTTTCAGACACATGGACTATACCAAACCTTCTACTGCTGGTCAAACTATGGCAAAGATAATGTGTTACAACAGATGAATGCTAATTATTATGAATCGATTTCTAGTTCTACCTGTGACACATCCAGTCTGAGAGTTACCATTTGACAGAAGGCCTCTAACAGACAAAACAGTACTTCCTTAACCACGTTCTTGTTTTGACGATGGACGTGTGGTCTGCAGGGAAGGACAAGTGGTTGAAAGTCACGCTCCCAAGAGCTGCCTCTGGCTGTCAGTGACGCACTGGTTGACTTCGGACTAGTCATTTGACCAGAATGAGCCAATGCGTTCATTCATATTTCTTCTTCTGCACCTCAGATGCCATCACTCTAGAGACAGAGTCTAATACTTTGAGTTTAAAAACTGCACAAATCCATGCTATCTGATAATCAGCACAGTCATTACGTTCATCCACATATGCAAGAAGGTAAACACCACAGGGTCTGGAGGCCACAGCTGTGATCAAACGGAGGTAGGAATGCAGGATATGAGTGGGTTGCTGTCAGCAATATCTTAGCCAGGAGGAGTTCTGGCTAAGAAATAATTCTATCAATCTAAAAATTAAACAAAAACTAGGGTCACTGAATTTATGTTGGTGTTTTTTTTTAAATTCAAAGGCGTAACTATTCTCAGACCCTGAAGACATCAGACAATAAAGAACCGTGATTCTCTGAGAAATGGGAGGCGAAGGAGGCACGGCGGCGCACTGCCCGGAGTGGATGTCTGGCCATTGTGGGGGGTGGAGACGCGACCACGTACGATGTTAGCCGTGTGACCCTGAATATGTCACTCAGTCCCCTTGAGCCTCCGCATCCTTATCCAAAGTGGGAGTCATCGTGGATTCCTCATAAATGGCTTTAAGGAGTAAATGACATAATGTTCCTATTTTGACTCTCGATATGATCTGTATTCTGGGGGTGGGGTGGGAGGTGTATCAGAAAGTGTGAGTTGTAATAACCAGACATATCAGACTTGGGTTCTTAGACGTGCAGAGAAAGTGAGCTAGGGACTGGCCTTTTTCTTATGCATGACAATGTAAACTTTTTGCATTTTTTAAGACATGGCAAGTGGTATGATGGCAGTGAGCAGTGCTTCCTTTAAATTACACTAGTTAAGGAAGGGTGCTAGTGCCGTTCAAAACTGCAAGTCAGCAATGTCTGCATGCCCTTCAGCCTGAGGCTCCAGAGGAGAATCAATTCACTTTGAAATCCTATAATTTCTCTAAACCCACAAGATTTAAAACACTGTTTCTGAGTAGAATAGAGGAGGCAGTGCTCCTGATACATCAAGTAGGAAAATAAAAACAAAACAAATACTAAAAACAACATTTTCTTCTGCAAGTACTTAAGTTTTCCTCTTTAAATGTTTCATTTTTTACCCCAGTAAAAATGAGGTAAAACTTTTTTATCCCAATTTTATTGAGATATAATTGACATATAATGTTGCATTAGTTTTAGTTGTGCAACACAGTGATTTGCTGCGTGTATATATTTTCAAATGATCATCACAAGAAGCTTATCAGCTTGCATCACCTCCAAGTCACACTTCTTTTCTTGTGATAAGAGCTTTAAGATCTCTCTTAGCATGTTTCAAATATACAATACAGCATCATTAACTACAGTCACCACCCCGTACACGATGTCCCCAGGGTTTAATCATCTTGTACTGGAAGTTTGTATCTTTGACCTTCTCCACCCACCTCTCCCACACCCTACACCCCTACACCTCCCCCTCTGGCAATCACCAATCTGTTCTCTGTATCTATAAGCTAGGTTTTTTTAGATTCTACATGTAGCTAAGATTATACAGCATTTGGTTTTTTATGCCTGACTTATTTCAGTTGGCATAAAGCCATCAAGATCCATTCATGTTGTTGCAAACAGCATGATTTCCTTCTTTTCAATAGCTGAGTAATATTCATATATATGTATTCATATTCATACATGATGTATACATATATGTACATATCATATTTATCCATTCTTCCACCAGTGAACAACTTAGGTTGTTTCCATGTCTCAGCTATTGTAAATAAATCTGCAGAAATTATGGGGGTGCAAAGATCTTTGAAAAATACCATATTTTTAAAGATATCAGATTGTTGTAAAAGAAGAGGACCAGAGGAACCAAATGCACAGAGGGAAGAGCTCTCCACAGGTGGCGGGGTCACCTGCCATTCTCTTTGCTGCCCCCAGGCACCAGCGGAGGGTTGGGTTTTGGACTCGTCAAAGTCCCCTGTGGAGAAGGAGCTGGCAGAGCTTTCTGTGTGGCCTTGTGCGCTGACACACAAGTGTGAATACAGAGGAGTCCCACACGCATAGACAGTTGTGCACATGGGATGCTGGCTCTATGCTTCTGCTGCTCCAGGAGTGTGAATACCTTGTCTGGAGAAGCTGAATGAACTCTCCAACCACCTGCTGTGTTAAGCCGCCCTCCTGGCTTTGTGAAGAGGAGTTTACAATAATGAATGCAATCTGAAAGAATGGGGGAGGCTCAGTGGCACGAGTCCCCGCCTACCACACCCCCTACAAGGCTGGAGCTGGACCCCTTCACCACTCCCCAGGGGCCCATCACCAGGGACTGGGGCTCCAACTCACAAACTGGGGGGTGGGTGGGGTGGGGGGGAGCAGGTGGACGGGAGGGAAGATGTGAGTTGATTTCCTTCTCTTTCATTGCTGGATGGTAAGTGATATTCAAAGATGGTAAGTCAAGTTATACTGGTCAAGCATTTGAAAGTCTTAAGAAATGAGTTATGTATATATTTATATATACAGGGTCTGGCAGAAGTAAGGCCTGCTTGAGTGTGGTTGGTTATAGTTTTAATTTGAACATTTCACCTAACACATCATATGATGAGCTTGAGTGTGATAGTGTTATGTTACAGAATTACATGCTTATGATTTTGTAATAAAAGGTTCTGTAATTTTTAGAAAGGGGGGCATTATTTGCACTAGACCTTGTATATAGCCAAAATTGCATTGTGCAGGGAAAGGGGAGAAGTAAAAGAAAAAAAAAGTAGCATATGTTAATCACATAACTCATAGTAATGTACACCATTCAAAACAGTAAAAGATAAAGTGTTTGATATAAAGTTATACTTATAGCCCTGATTGGCTGTGGTTCAGTTGGTTGTGGGTTCAATTCCCAGTCAGGGCTCGTGCCTGGGCTACAGGTTCAATCCTCGGTTCCAGTGCACAGGGAAGGCAACCAATGGATGTTCCTCTCTTACATCAGTGTTTCTTTCTCCCTTTCTTTCTCTCCCTTCATCTTTCTCCCTTCCTCTCTCTCTCTAAAAGTGATGGAAAAGTGTCCTTGGGTGATTATAAAAAGTTTTTTTAAAGTCGTCATCATAAAGATAACATCCAGGAGAAAAATGCAAACCTTCAAATTAATTGGGAGCAATACAAACACAAGCTAAAACAGCAATAGCAAACAATTGCCCAGACTTTGATTTTAAAATAATGAAACGCAGAACATAATGCGGTGAGGCCACTCAGTCTGCTTGTTTTCTTGTTCTCACAGGGAGAAGATGGTGGGATGTGCTGAACAGGATGGAACTGAGTCCCTGTGGTTGCATCAGGGCCCCAGGTCCTTCTATATTTCTGCTCAGGCATCCTTAGCCTCTGGTGTCACCCTTTGAAACCACACGGCAGCAAGATGGTTGCTCAGGCAAACGGTAAAAAGGGGAAGGGCAAAGGGAAGAGGTCATAGTCAAGTTCAGAGTCTGGCGTCTTTGAAAGTGCCTGGAGGAGTAATTGGCACGTAGTAAGTATTATTTGTTAGGTGAATAAAATAAACACATTTTTCATGACTCTGATAGTGAGGGGGTTAGGTGCCACAGTATATCCTCCAAAACTACGCTAAGCTTAATCCTACATTGTACACTTAACACGTTTTGAAATTTCCCACTTGTTTGTCTCTCTCCAGTATAAGATTCGTCTCCCGGTCCCCTAACACCTAGCAGAATAACTACGACACAGTAAGTACTCTACAAGTGTTTGTGGGATAACTAAACACATTAGTGTGGGCCTCAGTCCTTACACTCTCAGTCAACAAGTTTTCTTAGCACCTCATGTGTGCCAGGCATTGTTCTGGGCGTTTGATCAAAATGGACCCATTCTTCAAATCACACAGAAAAGTATGTTACAAGAAATTTTCTTTGCTTGTAGAATATGAGTAAAACACTAGAGTCTACTGAAGCTTGGGAGACAGAGCCCTCAGAAGCCTTCAGCTTTCAAGTGCCCATTGACTTGCTCTCTTCTTTCTTCTAATTTCACAAAGGAAGCACTCGTAAAAGTAAAGGTCTCATGCTGAAACAGGGTAGCCAGGGTCCGTCTGCCAGTGACATTAGGGGAGGGGAGGGGAGGGCGCGGGAAGGGAGAGGAGGGAAGGGGAGGAGAGAATGTTTGGGTATAATAATTCAAGGGGTTTAGCAAAAAAATAAATAAATGGAAGGCATAGGAAAAGGAGAAAGTATTTCTAAGAAAGAATAAACAAATTTGGATAATGGCATGCTTATTACATAGTGTAGGGCACAGTTTTAATCATTGATTAACATTGATTACTGTGACCGAGGTCAGCTGGGCTGTGGTTAGAACGGACTGCAACGTGCTGTCACATGGGTGCCCTATGCTATGAGAAAACACCTCAGCGAGTCAGCACCAGCATTTCGTAGCAGGTCTGCATGCGGGCAGCCCCTGGCCTCCAGGGACCTCTGGAGCTGCCCAGACCTTCTGGCTCTGGAGTGACTGATGCTTGGTTTGATAGTTGAGAATGGTTTCTGCCATTAAAAAAAAAGAATACAAAACAAAAAAGCCCTCAACATTTCAAACCACTCTCAGAGCTCTGACGAGATACGCTGTACAAAACAACTTTGCTCCTACAAAGGGAAGTGAAATGGTGACCTTTACCCTGGCATTACTCCTTTGTCTTTGAAACTGTCCCAAACCAGGGGAAATTCTAAAGAAAAGGGGGAAAAATCCTGAAGAACTTGATCACTTTTTGGTTTTCTCAGAAACTTTTCGTGTTCTATGCATGGGGAATAACAATTCATTTAAAGTAGCCAAGGATGAATTATAAAATGCCCCTCTCTACCAGGCGCTTGTTTTAAAGGACATCACACCAGGACTGCACAGGATCAGAGTCTCTGCTGCAACTACCGAACTTTAAAGAGGGTTCTGTTTCCTCGCAGTCAATCGCTGTTCCATAGTGACCGGTGAGGTTGGACTGGGACACGGACAGGGACAGGTCAGCTTCAAAGAGCATCACAGACAATGCTGGTCTCATCACAGCACGGAAAATCCTTGTCCCAGCCTGCCCTGGCCCCACTGCTCTGTCACACGTGACCCACTGGCTGCTGTAACTTAGTGCCTGACTAACCACCTCGCTTTGGGGGAGGCCTTTCTTAAACCAAATGTGAGAAAAGAAGCCCTGGGCTGGAGGAACGGAACAAACTCCCACACACACCAGATGCTTCCAATGCTTCTGTGCCCCATCTCAGGGGTGTTAAGGTTTCACGGCCTCAACTGAGAGTTTGGTCAAAACAGAAGCCCCCGGGGGTGGAGGAGGGAAGCCAAAGAGTCATAAACAAGATAACAAATCAAGATGACGTAGAACTTAAAATTTCACAGCATCAAAAAGACAAAATTTTCTCAAAGTAAAAGTTACCTGATTTTTACACATGCAAAAAAAAAAAAATTACACAAGTGTAATTTTTATAGCTTCTGATCTCCCATATGACCTGAGACGAGGGTAAAACGAGATTCTGAGCTTGTTCCAAACGTGAGTCCCCAGCAAATGTACGGTCCTGGCTTTCTACTTCTACAAACGCCATTGTTTACTACACAGAACACGAAGGAGAACAGTGCAGAGGCGAGAGGAAGCCAGAAGAAGGGCTATTCGCCCTTCGTGAGCCCGCCGCCTTAGCAGCTGGAGGGCACGGCCCTCACGGCTGGTGGCAGCCTGTTTCCTCAGTTTGGAGCTGTTTCTGGTCTGATGCAAATTCACAATCTACAGACATCCTGAGGCCTCACGTAGGCCTAGCTGACCTGCGCAGGGAGAGTCTGTCTGGCCTTTCCTGTCATTGCTTGAAGGGCCCCCAGCACACCTCCAGTTAGCCTTCTGTTTGCCTGAGCTTCTCAGTACTCGAAAGGGGGCTGCCGACACTTAAATCCATGGAAACCTTGTCTTCCCAACCTCCACCACAGAGCTCCCTGCGGCTCCTAACCCATGCCGAAGTAAAGGAGCTCTTTCCAGCCCGGCTGCACGCTAACTCGGAAGTCAGAGCTGGGGAAGGTCTGCGCTGGGAGCGGTGGGAACTTCCGGTCATAAGGGGACCACGAGCGGACAGCAAGGGAACCAGGCTGGGGCTGGCAGAGACCGCCCATGGCCCTTCCGCATTATGAACATCTCAGTACGCATTTGTACCTTTGTTAAACGTGTTAGTTTACAGAAATACACTGGCTGAGAGAGAAGGGGACCCACGACAAGTAAATACTGATGGACTCGGGGAGCACCCGGAAGACTGGCCCAGGGAGTGCTGAGGTGCGAGGCCCACAGGATCCCTGTGTTTGGAGCGGGAGGGCTGTCAAATTGCACGAGTTTCAGGAAGGAGTCTACGCAAAGGGCTCCGACGTAGAAATAAAATGAGAAGCACACGACATATAAGAAATTCCACCTAAATCCTAATTTTTCTGAGTCTAGTTTTGATCGCTGTAGGATCTCGAAAGGAGCAAAAATCTCCCTATACCCCGTCTAGGCTGCAAGTTCCTTATTAATCATGTTTGACTTCCACACATAAGAAGCTGACAGGAAGCTGGCTGATTGGATCCAACTCCCAGAACAGGTCAAAGTTATAGCTTGGTAATGAACCTACACTCCTTTGAAATGTTCCTAGGAGTCAATGGGCTCAAACTCTTCCATCTAATTTAAAAAATAAAAAA